>WNGS01150346.1:0-10748 GCA_020271785.1 Procambarus virginalis
GTACACACCCACGCACCGCACCCCTGGGCCTGCCCTCACTGTCTGCTGGGGTAACAAACCCACGCAGCCGCACCTGGTCCTGCCTCATGTCTGCTGGGTACACACCCACGCACCGCACCCCTGGTCCTGCCTCACTGTCTGCTGGCGTGCAACCCACGCACCGCACCCCTGGTCCTGCCTCACTGTCTGTGGGGTACACACCCACGCACCGCAACCCCTTGTCCTGCCTCACTGCGGGGTCGAGTCAATGTCAGTCTTGAGTATAATTAAACCTTTAAGAGTACAAGAGAGTTCCATACACAAGTTTAGAAGCAAATATACCTGGAACAGTGAAGGTTCCGTTCAATAGTACAAAACTAATGGGCAGAGTCTTTCATCTGATGTCTCGATTACCTTACAGTAAATATGAGCCTGGGAGTAGATAGGTAATGAAATTGAGGATAGGGGGCAGACAGATTCACTACAACGACAAGGAAGTGTGCTAGGAAATGAATATGATATTCCAGGAGGTCTTAATATTAGAGCAAAGGGAAGTTCCAGAGAGAGGGAATAGTTAACCAGGAACCTCTAGAAGAGTTTGAGATTACTAGTGGGGATGTAAGGAAGCTCTTGCTGGAGTTGGATGTGACAAAGGCTATAGACCTGGATGGAATCCCCCAGTGGATACTAAAGGAAGGAGCAGAAGCACTGTGCCTGCCACACTCCATAGCGTATAACAAATCACTGGTAACAAAGGAATTGCCAAAAGTTTGGAAGACGGCAAACGTAGTCCCGATATACAAGAAGGGGGGTAGACAGGAAGCACTGAACTACAGGCCAGTGTCCCTAACCTATATACAATGCAAGCTGATGGAGAAGATTGTGCGAAGAAAGCTAGTGGAGCATCTGGAGCGAAAGAACTTTGTAACACAGCATCAACATGGGTTCAGGGATGGCAGGTCCTGCCTCACAGGATTAATTGAATTCTCCGACCAGGCAACAAAAATCAGGCACGAAAGAGAAGGGTGGGCAGACATTATGAGGATATCATCATTATGAGGATACCATCATTATGAGGATATCATCATTATGAGGATATCATCATTATGAGGATATCGTCATTATGAGGATTCCATCATTACGAGGATATTGTCATTATGAGGATGTCATCATTATGAGGATATCATCATTATGAGGATATCATCATTATGAGGATGTCATAATTATGAGGATGTCATAATTATGAGGATGTCATCATTATGAGGATGTCATCATTATGAGGATGTCATAATTATGAGGATGTCATAATTATGAGGATGTCATCATTATGAGGATGTCATCATTATGAGGATGTCATCATTATGAGGATACCATCATTATGAGGATACCATCATTATGAGGATGTCATCATTATGAGGATACCATCATTATGAGGATGTCATCATTATGAGGATGTCATCATTATGAGGATGTCATAATTATGAGGATATCATCATTATGAGGATATCATCATTATGAGGATGTCATCATTATGAGGATATCATCATTATGAGGATATCATCATTATGAGGATACCATCATTATGAGGATGTCATCATTATGAGGATACCATCATTATGAGGATGTTATCATTATGAGGATATCATCATTATGAGGATATCATCATTATGAGGATATCATCATTATGAGGATATCATCATTATGAGGATATCATCATTATGAGGATATCATAATTATGAAGATATCATCATTATGAGGATATCATTATGAGGATATCATTATGAGTATATCACCATTATGAGGATATCGCCATCATTATGAGGATATCATCATTATGAGTATATCACCATCATTATGAGGATACCATCATTATGAGGATATCATCATTATGAGGATACCACCATTATGAGGATATCATCATTATGAGGATACCACCATTATGAGGATATCACCATTATGAGGATATCATCATTATGAGGATACCACCATTATGAGGATATCACCATTATGAGGGCCAGACCACACACTAGAAGTTGAAGGGACGACGACGTTTCGGTCCGTCCTGGACCATTCTCAAGTCGCTTGTGATGAGGAGGTAGAGAACGAGTAATAAATAGGCAAGAGAGAGGTGAGGAGGAAAGTAAGGGGTAGAGAATAGTAGTAATAATGAGAACTGCAGAAGGCCTATTGGCCCATACGAGGCAGCTCCCATTATAACCACCGAAGGAAAAGTAATAGGAATAAGAAGAGGATATCAAGGGAGCGTAGGAGAAGAGAGAAAGAAAAGGAAAGAGAAAGAAAGATAAATGGAAGGGGTAAGCTTATGTTAAGTCACGTTTGTTAGAAAGATTAGAGCATTTGAGTATGTACTGTGAAAGGGAAGAGTCCACAGCAACAAAGCCAGGACTCATGTTCATGTTGGGTACTTGGTGTATAAGAGCCGATTCTACAAGACGGCGTCTGTGAAGAGTAGAGGCAGGAAAGATTATTTTGGAGGAAGACCAATCAATGGGATGATTAGAATCCCTCACATGGCAGAAGAGAGCATTGTTAGTGTCTGCAGACTTAACACTTCTCTTGTGTTCTTTAAGTCTGTCATTCAGTGTACGGCCAGTTTCGCCAAAGTATTGGAGAGGACAAGATGAACAGGAAATAGAGTAGACACCAGCAGCATTTGAAGCAGGAGGAGCAGTGTGAACTAGATTGCTACGAAGTGTGTTAGTTTGTCGAAAGGCGAGTTTAATGTCAAGAGGACGAAAGGTATTGGTAAAAGTTTTGAGTTCAGATATGAAGGGAAGGCATAGTACAGTGCTACTACTGTTGGAAGCAGGTTTAGGATGAAAGAAATTTCGTTTAGCTTGAGAGTAGGCAGAGTTGATGAAATGCAAAGGATAACCAAGGCGAGAGAATGATTTGTAGATAAAGGAAATTTCAGAATCAAGAAACTGAGGGTCGCTGATGCGTAGAGCGCGGAGGAAGAGAGAGACGAGGACATTTTTCTTAACAGAAGGAGGATGGTAGGAAAAGAAGTGAATGTACATGCCACTGTGCATGGGTTTACGGTAGACAGAGAAAGAGAACCCAGACACAGAGCTGTGAACATGAACATCCAGAAAAGGAAGGAGGGAATTAGATTCCCACTCAACTTTGAAATGGATAGAAGGAGCCAGATTGTTAAGAGAGGCGAGGAAAGGCTGGAAAAGATTAAGGTCATGAGGCCATAAAGCAAAAATGTCATCAACATAGCGAAGCCAGAGAGAGGGACGAGTATCAATAGAAGGAAGAAGAACAGTTTCGAAGTAACGAGTTCGAAGAACAGTTACTTCGAAACTGTTCTTCTTCCTTCTATTGATACTCGTCCCTCTCTCTGGCTTCGCTATGTTGATGACATTTTTGCTTTATGGCCTCATGACCTTAATCTTTTCCAGCCTTTCCTCGCCTCTCTTAACAATCTGGCTCCTTCTATCCATTTCAAAGTTGAGTGGGAATCTAATTCCCTCCTTCCTTTTCTGGATGTTCATGTTCACAGCTCTGTGTCTGGGTTCTCTTTCTCTGTCTACCGTAAACCCATGCACAGTGGCATGTACATTCACTTCTTTTCCTACCATCCTCCTTCTGTTAAGAAAAATGTCCTCGTCTCTCTCTTCCTCCGCGCTCTACGCATCAGCGACCCTCAGTTTCTTGATTCTGAAATTTCCTTTATCTACAAATCATTCTCTCGCCTTGGTTATCCTTTGCATTTCATCAACTCTGCCTACTCTCAAGCTAAACGAAATTTCTTTCATCCTAAACCTGCTTCCAACAGTAGTAGCACTGTACTATGCCTTCCCTTCATATCTGAACTCAAAACTTTTACCAATACCTTTCGTCCTCTTGACATTAAACTCGCCTTTCGACAAACTAACACACTTCGTAGCAATCTAGTTCACACTGCTCCTCCTGCTTCAAATGCTGCTGGTGTCTACTCTATTTCCTGTTCATCTTGTCCTCTCCAATACTTTGGCGAAACTGGCCGTACACTGAATGACAGACTTAAAGAACACAAGAGAAGTGTTAAGTCTGCAGACACTAACAATGCTCTCTTCTGCCATGTGAGGGATTCTAATCATCCCATTGATTGGTCTTCCTCCAAAATAATCTTTCCTGCCTCTACTCTTCACAGACGCCGTCTTGTAGAATCGGCTCTTATACACCAAGTACCCAACATGAACATGAGTCCTGGCTTTGTTGCTGTGGACTCTTCCCTTTCACAGTACATACTCAAATGCTCTAATCTTTCTAACAAACGTGACTTAACATAAGCTTACCCCTTCCATTTATCTTTCTTTCTCTTTCCTTTTCTTTCTCTCTTCTCCTACGCTCCCTTGATATCCTCTTCTTATTCCTATTACTTTTCCTTCGGTGGTTATAATGGGAGCTGCCTCGTATGGGCCAATAGGCCTTCTGCAGTTCTCATTATTACTACTATTCTCTACCCCTTACTTTCCTCCTCACCTCTCTCTTGCCTATTTATTACTCGTTCTCTACCTCCTCATCACAAGCGACTTGAGAATGGTCCAGGACGGACCGAAACGTCGTCGTCCCTTCAACTTCTAGTGTGTGGTCTGGTCAACATACTTCAGCCACGTTATTGTGACTCATCGCCTGCACCATTATGAGGGTATCACCATTATGAGGATATCACCATTATGAGGATACCATCATTATGAGGATATCATCATTATGAGGATACCACCATTATGAGGATACCATCATTATGAGGATATCACCATCAACACAAGAGATAACAAGATAACAGTGACACTACCAACGACCTGCCGCTAGTTACCGACCCATTTAGCACTCCGGGAAAGATTCAACTGTTTCACCTAACCACAAACTTAACAAACCCAAACAATCCGCCTAACTTATTCAGGCCGATGTATAGAAAACGTCAATATTCCGGTGCATTAACTTGTACCAATACGTCGCATTTTTAACGGATTCGGTAAGAAATGCGAGTGGGACGGGTTAAGGGTAGCCGCGCTGTGTTTTGACGCGTTCGAACACGATTATTACTTCCAGTACGGACTAAGAGTCACACAGTGAAGAGTGAGAGCTTCCAGTACGGACTGAGAGTCACACAGTGAAGAGTGAGAGCTTCCAGTGTGGACTGAGAGTCACACAGTGAAGAGTGAGAGCTTCCAGTGTGGACTGAGAGTCACACAGTAAAGAGTGAGAGCTTCCAGTGTGGACTGAGAGTCACACAGTAAAGAGTGAGAGCTTCCAGTGTGGACTGAGAGTCACACAGTAAAGAGTGAGAGCTTCCAGTGTGGACTAAGAGTCACACAGTAAAGAGTGAGAGCTTCCAGTACGGACTAAGAGTCACACAGTAAAGAGTGAGAGCTTCCAGTACGGACTGAGAGTCACACAGTAAAGAGTGAGAGCTTCCAGTACGGACTGAGAGTCACACAGTAAAGAGTGAGAGCTTCCAGTACGGACTGAGAGTCACACAGTAAAGAGTGAGAGCTTCCAGTACGGACTAAGAGTCACACAGTAAAGAGAAGATGATGGTGCAGGGATCCTGGGAATGAGTGACCACAGTGTTCCTGGCCGCCAGCAGACTCCCATCTAGAGGTAACGGAGACAACAGTTCCAATACTCCCGTTTGTGGTGGCGTTGAGGGCTCAAGCTCTCCGTTGATCAGTAAATATTAGCAACAGATGGGCGGGTGTGTACACGTGTGTGTGTGTACACGTGTGTGTGTGTACACGTGTGTGTGTATACGTATGTGCACTTGTGCTCTTACAGCCACCTGCTCGGGTGCTCGACAGTGCTGCCAACCTTCACCTGTCCTCCATCAATAGTTTCATGCAGTGACTCTCCTTCTCTCGTGTTCCTTAATTTATTTACGTTAACTTTTTCTGCTTGTTCTCCCTTCACTCGGGTCTTTCCTGTTCCAGCACTTGTTAAGGTACGTCTCAACGTTTGGTTCTTCTCTTTAAGATCGAGCACCGTCGTCAGACCGCGGGCTGCTTCAGTAGACCCAGCTCCACTGTCAGACCTCGGGCTGCTTCAGTAGACCCAGCTTCGCCGTCAGACCTCGGGCTGCTTCAGTAGACCCAGCTCCACTGTCAGACCTCGGGCTGCTTCAGTAGACCCAGCTCCACCGTCAGACCTCGGGCTGCTCCAGTAGACCCAGCTTCGCCGTCAGACCTCGGGCTGCTTCAGTAGACCAGCTTCGCCGTCAGACCTCGGGCTGCTTCAGTAGACCCAGCACCACTGTCAGACCTCGGGCTGCTTCAGTAGACCCAGCTCCACCGTCAGACCTCGGGCTGCTCCAGTAGACCCAGCTTCGCCGTCAGACCTCGGGCTGCTCAGTAGACCCAGCTCCACTGTCAGACCGCGGGCTGCTTCAGTAGACCCAGCACCACCGTCAGACCTCGGGCTCCACAATTTAAGCCAATCAACACCACCTCTTTGCTGACATCTATAGCCCCCCCCAAACCCCCCCCCCCCTCACTTCCTTCTGTCCGCCAACTGAATTTCGTGGCTGGCAGTCGACTTCCTCCCTTCCTCTTCCGAAGAATTTTACCGCGGCCCCTAAGAGAAATAACGGTCATTTTGCCAGGAAACAACGTCGAGACTCTGTGATGGATGCTGCCTACTGTTGTTGTTGTTGTTGTTGTTGCAGCAGCCTGCGTTACTGTGCTGGTGTTATACCTAGGCATTCCAGGTCCTGCACTGGGCCCGTGTCAACGCTCTACAAACAATAGACTTCTCCTACTTAGCCGTGTCACGTCCACGGGCAGAGGGAGACTACAAAGCCAGTCACACACCGGGAGGGTGAGAAGTCGACCCCAGTCACGCGGTTCAAAATTCTCCTGGAGTATAGGAGTGACTGAGGGTGCAGAGGAGGGGAGCGGTGAGCACGCCGTCACCCCAGACACCTTGACACGCCTCTAACTACATTGTTTCTTACAATAATTATAAATATCACAGCTAATGAAGAGATTAATGAAAACCATGAATGATACCTGATTTTAAACATTTCTGAGCGGCTGAGAGTGCTCAAGTTACTGCTCGAGTGACAGGTGAAGTAATTCCTCAGGAGACAGCTGAAGTAACTGCTTGTGGCCACTCAGTGAGGGAGAGAGCTGCGGCATCCACCACACTCTTAGTGTTAGATGGACGCTATAACGAGGCTTCGTTCTTAGAGAGATTCGCTCTGCGGCCATCCTCGCGTTGTCCTACACGCGCGCGCGCATCCGCGCACACACACACACACACACACACAAGCTGCTCTAGAAACATGGAGCTGCCTGCGTGCTGTCCAGATATGTCCGGACACCGAGACCAACAAAAGACGTGTATCTGCAGTGATGGACGCGCCTGCGCACCTTCACACACAATCGCCATCAATTATTAAAGTGTTTTAGACATTTTCGTGAGCATCAACGTTGTTTCCTGTCCATCTTGGAAGTACAGTTGTCGAGTCGCTGATAACTTGACCGGAGCCGTAGTTGTATCATTGATAACCGGCGCGATGGTTCTGTCCTTGATAACCTTATGGCGTGAAGGACTTGTGATGAGGGGGCAACCTCCGGGTCCAGAAGACACGGAGATCAACTCTTGTTTATCTCCAGTGCAACGTCTGGAGTGCAGCGAGTGCCTTGAGGTGCCCGCGTAGGTCCTGGTGTGTACCGTGTACCTTCTGGTGGGTACCATGTAGGTCCTGGTGTGTACCGTGTACCTTCTGGTGGGTACCATGTAGGTCCTGGTGTGTACCGTGTAGGTCCTGGTGTGTACCGTGTAGGTCCTGGTGTGTACCGTGTACCTTCTGGTGTGTACCGTGTAGGTCCTGGTGTGTACCGTGTAGGTCCTGGTGTGTACCGTGTAGGTCCTGGTGTGTACCGTGTAAGTCCTGGTGTGTACCGTGTAGGGCCTGGTGTGTACCGTGTAGGTCCTGGTGGGTACCGTGTAGGTCCTGGTGTGTACCGTGTAGGTCCTGGTGTGTACCGTGTACCTTCTGGTGTGTACCGTGTAGGTCCTGGTGTGTACCGTGTAGGTCCTGGTATGTACCGTGTAGGTCCTGGTGTGTACCGTGTAGGTCCTGGTGTGTACCGTGTAGGTCCTGGTGTGTACCGTGTAGGTCCTGCTGTGTACCGTGTAAGTCCTGCTGTGTACCGTGTAGGTCCTGCTGTGTACCGTGTAGGTCCTGCTGTGTACCGTGTAGGTCCTGCTGTGTACCGTGTAGGTCCTGCTGTGTACCGTGTAGGTCCTGCTGTGTACCGTGTAGGTCCTGCTGTGTACCGTGTAGGTCCTGCTGTGTACCGTGTAGGTCCTGGTGGGTACCGTGCGGGTTCTGGTGTGTACCGTGTAGGTCCTGGTGGGTACCGTGTGGGTTCTGGTGTGTACCGTGTAGGTCCTGGTGGGTACCGTGCGGGTTCTGGTGTGTACCGTGTAGGTCCTGGTGGGTACCGTGCGGGTTCTGCTGTGTACCGCGTACCTTCTGGTGGGTACCGTGCGGGTTCTGGTGTGTACCGTGTACCTTCTGGTGTAAACAGTCTTACATGTAACGTCTCGCGTGAATGCCTTTTATCAATTTTTAACCCCCGCACCCTAACACAAACTAACGGTTTTCACCAACTGCACAACTCATCTCGTTCTCTCACTGTTTACAATATCGGTAAATAAAACTATTTTTACATCGTTGTCTTAACAAAAAAAAATGCAGTTTAGAACAAGCAGTTGGGAAAGCAAGCGTGAAGGGACTTGTTCACCCGAGGAAACTATTGAGTGTTAAGTCTTGAGTCATTCGATCCTTTGAAGTATTCGACTAGGTTCTTAATATATTCCAGACAATAATGTTACATGCGGAAAGTTTATAGATACATGTGGGACAGTTACAGTAATTCTGTGTAATTTGTAATCTTGGCGACTATGAGCCAAGATTCAGAGTTGATTTGTTGGTGTGACCCGGAGGCTCGTGAGGGTGACGGAGGCCGCTACCCCGACCCGGGCGCACGCACCCTAGGCTACTGGGGCAGGCAATGCCTTGTACCGCCCACATATACTATAGATGGGAAGTTGAAGGCGCGTAACCCGAGTCACATAACCCAAGTTACACCTGGTCGAGGTGCACATCCGCCCTGAACTCTTGTTATAGTCACTTGAATAGGTTCCCACGCACACAACGCTGGCAACGGTTAATATTGTAGCAGTAAATCTTAATGCAATACAATCCCTTTACACGTATATTAGAGCGCGTATGTTCTCTCCTCTCTCTGAACATAACCATCACACCCACTTGACCTCTCACGGTGTTCAAAAGAGAACTTAATAAACACTTCCAGAGGATACCTGAGCCTTCGGGCTGTGATTCTTACGTCAACCTGCCAGCAGCAACGTACTCACCTAGTTGTGGGGGGGGGTTGAGCTCTGGTTCTTTGGTCCCGCCTCTCAACCGTCAATCTACGGGTGTACAGATTCCTGAGCCTCTCGAGCTCTATCATATCTACATTTAAAACTGTGTATGGAATCAGCCTCCACCACATCTCTTCCCAGTGCATTCCATTTACTAACTACTCTGACATTGAAAAGGTTCTCTCTAACGTCTCTGTGGTTCATTTAGGTTCTCAGCTTCCATCTGTATCCCCTTGTGCGTGTACCACCCGTCTAATAGCCTGGTTGATCCGACCACCAACGAGGAGGCCTGGTCATAGACCGGAACGCTGGGACATTGATCCCAGAAACCAGCAACAAGTATATACAAGGTACTTGTTGTGTGTATGAAGATGAGAATAAAACTGGTACAAAAATTGAATTTTTTTCTTCCGGAAAGTCATCGCGGAAGTCAAGAGCGACTCGTATGTAAATTCGTCAATTCTAGCAGTTCGACAGGTTAGTGGAACTGTCAGTCCATGATGAACGAGTAGTGAGCGCGACCTGGGTGGTTGTGACCACTCTGTGTAACCTTTACCAACACGCTCTCATTATGCTCTACATTTGTTAAATCCGAGGTATTAAGGGGGTGGTAGAGAAGATTCTAAGTAGACGCAAGGAGGTTGTCGGTAAGATTCTACGAAGAGGCAAGAGGGGTAGTAAGAAGGATTCTACGGAGACGTAAGTAGGGGGGATTGTAGAGTGGGGTTGGGGGGTGTTAGAGACGGTAAAGGGGGGAGTGTGGTGAGGGAGGGGGTGGCTGTAGGCCCCACATGTGCGGCGAGGCCTGGCCTATGTGGGGTGGGAGTGAGAGCCGTCGCCACAGTCAGTCAGTCAGACGCCAGACTTGTAGCCGGTCGGACGTTCATTCCAGCCCAGCCGTCGGTGCCAAGGACTTGTATATCTCCGGCCTCACCTCCCACTCCACTCCCAGCTCTTTGAGTGTTGAGGTGTCTTAGTGAACGTCTGCAAGGCGGGACTCTAATGCATATCCAGTGATCGCTTGCGTCTACATCATCCCAGCAAGTTATTCTTGACAATTAATAGCTTCGCTCTTGAAGTTCAGATGAACATTAACATATCATCGAAGGTAAGTCCAAAGGTCCATTCGTTCAACTGAACTCGCATTTTTGTGTTAGTTGAATTCATATTGCTAGAGTGTTCACTGGGAGTTATACTCCCCAAGCTGGGGGGGGGGGGGACATTTAGATCAAGATAAGAATGGAACATTAAAATACACCTGTAGTAAGCAAAGGTGTCAATCCATCTCAACCACGGCTTCTTTGTTTCCAATTTTCCAATCTCTTTAAGGTCTTTGTGATAGGCCTATCGTGACGCGGCACATA
>WNGS01150357.1:0-13081 GCA_020271785.1 Procambarus virginalis
CCCACCTTTTGCTGGTGCCCCCCCACACAACCTGTTGCTAGTGCCCCCACACCCACCTGTTGCTGGTGCACCCAGACTCACCTGTTGCTGGTTCCCCCAGACCCACCTGTTGCTGGAGCACCCCCACCCACCTGTTGCTGGTGTCCTCACACCCACCTGTTGCTGGTGCACTCCACACCCACCTGTTACTGGTGCCCCCACACCCACATGCTGTTGGTGCCCCTCACTCCCACCTGTTGCTGGTGCCCCCACACTCACCTGTTGCTGGTGCCCCCACACCCACCTGTTGCTAGTACCCGCCCCCGAACCCACCTGTGCTGGTGCCCCCCACACCACCTGTTGCTGGTGCACCCCTACACCCACCTTGTTGCTGGTGCCCCCACACCCACCTGTTGCTAGTATCCTCCCCCAATCCCCACCTGTTGCTGGTGCACCCCCCACACCCACCTGTTGCTAGTACTCCCCTCCACACCCACCTGTTGCTGGTGCCCCCCCACACCCACATGTTACTGGTGCTCCCCACACCCACCTGTTTGTGGTGCCCCCCTCACCCACTTGTTGCTTGTACCCCCTCCCCGCACTAAGATGTTGCTGGTGCTTCCACACCACCTGTGCTGGTGCCCACATACCCACCTGTTGCTGGTTCCCTCAAACCCACCTGTTGCTGATGCCCCCACCACACCCACCTGTTGCTGGTGACCCCACACCCACCTGTTGCTGTGCCCCCCCACACCCACCTTTTGTTGGTGCCCTCCACACTCACCTGTTGCTGTGCCCCTCCCACACCTCCTGTTTCTGGTGCCCCCCACACCCAGCTGTTGCTGGTGCCCCCACACCCACCTGTTGCTGATGCCCCCACACCCACCTCTTGCTGGTGCCCCCCACACACACACCTGCTACTTGTGCCTCCAACACCCACCTGTTGCTGGTGCCCCCTACACCCACCTGTTGCTGGTGCCCCCCCCACACTCACCTGTTGTTGGTGCTCCCCACACCCACCTTTTGCTAGTACCCACCCCCCCACACCCACCTTTTGCTGGTGCCCCCCACACCAACCTGTTGCTGGTGCCCCACACCCACCTGTTGCTGGAGCACCCACACCCACCTGTTGCTGGTGTCCCCACACCCACCTGTTGCTGGTGCACTCCACACCCACCTGTTACTGGTGCCCCCCACACCCACATGCTGTTGGTGCCCTCACTCCACCTGTTGCTGGTGCCCCCACACTCACCTGTTGCTGTGCCCCCACACCCACCTTTGCTAGTACCCGCCCCCGCACCCACCTGTTGCTGGTGCCCCCACACCACCTGTTGCTGGTGCACCCCTACACCCACCTGTTGCTGGTGCCCCCACACCCACCTGTTGCTAGTATCCTCCCCCAATCCCCACCTGTTGCTGGTGCACCCCCCACACCCACCTGTTGCTAGTACCCCCTCCACACCCACCTGTTGCTGGTGCCCCCCCACACCCACATGTTACTGGTGCTCCCCACACCCACCTGTTTGTGGTGCCCCCCTCACCCACTTGTTGCTTGTACCCCCTCCCCGCACTAAGCTGTTGCTGGTGCTTCCACACCCACCTGTTGCTGGTGCCCACATACCCACCTGTTGCTGGTTCCCCAAACCCACCTGTTGCTGATGTTCCCACCACACCCACCTGTTGCTGGTGACCCCACACCCACCTGTTGCTGGTGCCCTACACCCACCTGTTTTTAGTACCCCCCACACCCACCTGTTGTTGGTGCCCCCCACACCCACCTGTTGCTAATACCCGCCCCCCCCACACCCACCTTTTGCTGGTGCCCCTCCACACCAACCTGTTGCTGGTGCCCCCACACCCACCTGTTGCTGGTGCACCCATACCCACCTGTTGCTGGTGCCCCCACACCCACCTGTTGCTGATGCCCCCACACCCACCTGTTGCTGGTGCCCCCCACACACACCTGTTGCTAGTGCCCCTCACACCCACCTGTTGCTGGTGCCCATCACACTCACCTGTTGCTGGTGCTCCCCACACCCAGCTGTTGCTTGTAGCCCCCACACCCACCTGTTGCTGGTGCCCCCACACCCACCTGTTGCTGGTGCCCCCCCCCCCACACCCACCTTTTGTTGGTGCCCTCCACACTCACCTGTTGCTGGTGCCCCTCCCACACCCTCCTGTTTCTGGTGCCCCCCACACCCAGCTGTTGCTGGTGCCCCCACACCCACCTCTTGCTGATGCCCCCACACCCACCTCTTGCTGGTGCCCCCCCCACACACCTGCTACTTGTGCCTCCAACACCCACCTGTTGCTGGTGCCCCTACACCACCTGTTGCTGGTGCCCCCCCACACTCACCTGTTGTTGGTGCTCCCCACACCCTGTTGCTGGTGCCCCTCCCACACCCTCCTGTTTCTGGTGCCCCCCACACCCAGCTGTTGCTGGTGCCCCCACACCCACCTCTTGCTGATGCCCCCACATCCACCTCTTGCTGGTGCCCCCCCCACACACCTGCTACTTGTGCCTCCAACACCCACCTGTTGCTGGTGCCCCTACACCCACCTGTTGCTGGTGCCCCCCCACACTCACCTGTTGTTGGTGCTCCCCACACAACCTTCTAGATAACATGACGCATGATCGGAAAACATCGTTCATTGGAAGCCTACCAGCCATCCACTGCTGGTGTGGGGAGGGGAAGCACACGTGAGCACGAGCTCTGTGAAAAACACTATATATCTCGGGATATTTCAGTGATACAGGAACTAAACACAGTCAGATAACTCATAAAGTGCGTCTCAACTTATTAAACAATATACCATAGTGATTGACATCCGACTTTTGTGCTTTAAGGAAATAACAAGTGAATTTTGTGTGGAGTCCACCTCGTGGTGCCAGAACCCAGCCCTTAGGCCCACATCCTGTGTGGCCACCGTGTGTGTGTGTGCTTACTAGCAAATTGGTTTCCAACAAGTGTAATAGGGGACTGTGGATCGAGAAATTAGTAATAGAGAAAGTGAATACTATTGCAAGTCGGGAATAAAGCAGAAAATCCCTTATTGTAATACAAGCGAATTAATATATCAGTGTTATAACCCAAGTAACTGGCAACTGAGGGCCTCCAGCCGCGGCCTGGGACAACAAGTGTCAACGGTACAGCCTCTGGGACCCTCCCTCACCCTCGACCGTGTGATAAGTTGACCATACTGTAGAACAAATAAACATATATACTATTACAAACATACGGTATACATATAATATTATAAATATATAGATATATACAACAAAACAAGGCAAAATGGGAGTAAATAAACAAATTTGTGGCCACTGTAACATCTCCTTAAAGTCGAAGGCAACGGGAATTGAATGTTATATCTGTAAGAATAGATTTCATTCGGCTTGTGCAGGAGTGAGTAACACTGCGGCACTGAGAGCTGGCCACTTGCTCTGGGTGTGTAAACATGACCAGCCAGCTTGGAATATCCTAAAAAACCTTCTAGATAACATGACGCATGATCGGAAAACATCGTTCATTGGAAGCCTACCAGCCATCCAGGAGGAGTGGGAAAGGAACAACAATTGTAATATACCAGGGGCGGAGGCTATAGTCAGGGATGAAACTGAGGCTGAAACTCAGGAAGTTGTAAACTCTGACTCAGTAGGCCCGGATGTGGATGACAGTAAACTAGAAAGTGTAACAGACAGCACTGACAGCTCGGTAGGTACAGACACTACAACGGTTCCCGATAGAGAAAGTCAGAACAGAAGGACAGACTTATGCAAATTTATGCAAAGGGCATATGCAGACATAGATATGCTGGTAATAAGAAAGGATTAGAATGCAGTTATCAACATCCCAAAAAATGTTTAAATATGCTTAGGAAAGGTGAGTGTCGATTTGGATCAATATGTAGGTTTTTCCATCCTGAGATGTGCCAAACCTCACTGGAGGACAGAAAATGCTATGACCTCAGCTGCCCATACTTTCACGTGAAAGGCACGGAACGCTACATAAAGAGTGGCAAGCAGGATAATGAATTGGAGGAAATTCGATAAATTTTTTATACCAGACCGAAAGAGAATTCAAAAGGAGGAGCATGGAGAATGTATGGAACTGGATGCCAGACCCACTTGCATACCAGAATTACAGATACAACTACACACCGAAAGGGAACCACAACTACAACAGGCAACTGCCCTACAACAATCAGCACTGGTCAGAACAAACTCAATATGTCCACGCATAATGGGCTTGCCGAAAAAGTCTCCCAGTCAAACTATCACTAATAGAGTAACCTCATTCATCTTTGCCAACATACAAGGACTGAAAACAAGAACCAACAATAAAGTACAGTTCATAAATGGCCTCCTCACGGAATCAAATGCAGTATTTGGAGCTTTCACAGAAACCCATGCAGGGGAATTCTTGGACAGTGAGATCTGGATTCCAGGATATAACCTATACAGGTGTGATAGGAAAATTAGGTCACATGGAGGAGTGGGTCTGTATATTAGGGAAGACCTTGTGTGCTCGGAGCTCCTAAACGTTACAAATGAGGTGATAGAGGTACTGGGATTAAAAATAGAGAAAATAAATTTAGTGATTATTCTAATATACAAACCGCCAGATGCAACGGCTGAGGAATTCACAGAACAGATAAACAAAATAGAGAATAGCCTTGATAATTTGGAGAACCCAATACCTGATATTATTCTTAGGTGACTTCAACTTGCCTAGTCTCAGGTGGAGAATAGCAAACAATAATATTATACCAGGGAATCTATCAGGACCTAACCAACCACAGATTAGAGAACTACTTAGATTCTGTGACAAATTTTCACTACTCAGCAGATATCGGAGCCAACGAGAAATGAAAATATTCTAGATCTGGTCTTTACGAACAATGAAGACATTATCAGAGACATTACGATATCAGATACCACATATTCAGATCACAAGCTCATTGAAGTGCAAACTACCATCAATACTCAGAATAGACCTAAAACGTTGATAAAGCGAGAGGGGCTATTCAGTAAATTCAATTTTAATAATAAAAGGATAGACTGGGAGATAATAAACAGGGAACTTAAAAACATTCCATGGGAAACTGTTTTAAGTAATAAAAGTCCTACAGAAGGAATAGAAAAACTGACTTCGGAAGCGTATCAAGTCTGTCTGAAACATGTTCCTTTGAGGAAAGCCAGAAAGAGATCCAACGTAGAAAGAGAACGCAGAAGACACTATAAACGCAGGAAAAGAATAACGGAACTGCTTATGCAGACACGAATTTCCCGTCAAAGAAGGAATAATTTAAATAGGGAGATTGAAGAAATCGAGCGGAAATTGAAACACTCATATGAAACTGAAGAAAGGCAGTTAGAACAGAAAGCAATTCAGGAAATAAAGAAAAATCCAAAATACTTCTTCACATATGCGAAATCAAAAGCAAAAACTACTGCCAGTATTGGACCTATTCGTACAAGTGAAGGTTCATACACGGAGGATGACAAAGAAATTAGTGAAATCCTAAAAAAGCAGTATGAGGACATGTTTAGCACCAATAAACAACATGAAAGTAGAAGATCCAGACATTTCTTTATGCGGGATATCCAAACCCCTGTAAATATACACTGATATCAACACGAGCGCACTAAATTTTGAAAGAGAAACTGANGCCTGCACTGGTCCGAGGCAAAGGACCAACGCAGTCGATAATGAGCTTGTGGAACGTTCCTCAGGCACCTGGATGGGTATCAGTGGTGCTCTGGGAATGGAAACGTCGGTTTCCCGGCTAACTGACACCCGTGGGCATAATTTGACAAGTTTTTGATGTCGTTACCATACCTGCCCAGTAGTAGTCTTGTCGAATTCCATGGTAAGTCTTGTTGAACCCATAGTGTGACAAAGCGCCGTGGGCCAAGTGTAGAATCGTGGGCCGCAGGCTGGTGGGAATCACTAGTTGTTCACGTTTGCCCAATCGTCCTCGTCCTTCAGTTTACTGGGTCTATACCTGCGATAGAGTATTTCGTTCTCCATAAAGAACCCAGGAACACTGTCGGATTGGGTTTCAGCCTGAAAGAATAATGGTGTCCATGTAAGATCATCTCTCTGTAACTTACGGAACCCCACCGCAGTCAGGTTAGGGGGTAGTTTCGAAGGTTCCTGAGGGACAGCGGTAGCAGTAGAGTCGGCTGGCTGTGGACGTGCAGCTTGAGCACGGGTGGTCACCATAACAGGAGGAGAACCTTCCACTCTCCTTGAACCTTTACTGGGAATGTTCAAAAATCGGGTTATCCACACAGAGTTGCTTACCTTGGATATGTCCTTGAATCAGTTGTTTGGTTGTTGGTCTTCTGCCAAGTCGTTGCCGCAGGAGAAGTTGCACTCCAGGCATGGGAAAAGGCTTTTCCCTGACGGCGACTTGGACTTCACCGGTCACGAAGGGACAATCCAGGTAAACTCTTGCAAGGGGATAAGGAGTTGTAGCAGTAAGGTCAGTGATGACACAGTCTCTCCTGTGTAGGTGACGTTGGGCACAGCCGATTTCAAGACGATCGATTGTAGAGCCGCTGTGTCCCTTATGATCTTAAGTCCGAAACGTCCCTCTGAATCTGAACCGTGGGTAGAGATAGTTCCTGGATATAGATGTTGGTAAAGAGAGAGAGATCATTAGCATGAACACCAACATTCATTACAGGCTTACCGGACTTAGGGTGAGTAGTTTTAGACTTAGGGGGTTCGACGTTACCTTTAGATTGGGACTTACCACATTTGTCAATGGTGTGTCCATATAATCGACAATACCTGCAGTACAGTTGAGAGGTACCTTGATCTGGGCTCGCTTTCTCGTAACTGTACCAAGACTTCTTGCTGGTAGGATCTGGAGTCAGCCGGTGGATGAGGCTGTAAGTGTCAGCTGACTTCGCACACTTCACTAACTCCGTCTCTCCTTGTCTGCTAAGTATAGGCGGACAGGAGGAGGTACACGTCTCAAAAATTCTTCAACCAGTATGAGGTTGACAAGTTCTGAAAAAGTAGAGACATGTGCTGCCTCCAGCCATTTCATGAAATATCTTTGTTTGGTGTTAGCAAATTCTAAGAAGGTGGTGGTACTTGCCTTGACGTAGTCACGAAACTTTCGTCGATAGCTTTCGGTGGAGAGAAGGTAGGCGTCCAACACAGCTTGTTTCAGGGTGGTGTAGTCGTTTTCCGAAGCCAAAGTGCTGAGTGTGACTGCTGCTCTACCTGTTAAATGTACTCTGAGAAGGGTAGCCCATTGGTCGTCAGGCCAATTAAGTTGAACAGCAAGGGTCTCAAAAGTGGTAAAGAACACATCAACCTCTGTTTCGAGGAACGGGGGCATTAACTTACTTGCGTGGGAGATATTGAAACTGGGAGGAAGACTAGCTGCCGCTTGTTGGAGTTGAGCTTGGTGTGCAGCGTCCCTCGCGCGTTCTTGGTCACGACAGTTAAGAGCTGCTTCTGCCTGTCGTTGGTCGTGTTCCCGTTGTATCTCTAGTCGCTGTTGGTATAAGGCCAACTCACGTTCTTGCTGTCCTTTGAGGAGTAGGGCCTCCCTTTCACTTTCTTCCTTCCGGATGGCAGCTGCTTCCTTGGCCAGGGCTGCCTCACGCTCCTTGAGGCGGATTTCTCTTTCTTGTTGTTCTTTTCTAATGGCAGCTTCACGCGCTTGTTCTTCCTTTCTGATTGCAGCTTCACGCTCTCTGCTTTCAGCTGCTTCTTGTTGTTGCTGTAGCTCGATCTTGGCAAGTTCCAATTTGAGCTTTATCGCTCTCAAGTCATCTTTATCTGAAATAATGTACTGTTCATGAGTAGTAGAATCTATAATATCTTCCTCAGCAAGGTGATCCAGTATCATATTATTAATGGCAAATTTGTTGGCTCCATCAGGAACTTCTAAGTGATACTCATGTGCAAGAGTTAACAAATCGACCCTCTTAGCGTGACGTAAGGTCCCTATTTCACTTTCGGGATCTGCTTTGAAAGCTTGTAAGCGGAACAAGGTGAAAATATAGCAAAACAAAGGAGACGAATATAGTGAGAATATGGTGAGTGTCAGAAACAGGAAACGTGGCAACTGATACCTATCCTGTGGGGAATTATTAATAATTAAAGTTAATTCAAGATGGTAAATGAATAAGGTCGCAGGAAATCTTGTACCTGGTACTCACTATGGGAGGATAAAGGCAAGAAAATCCTACTAATTAGTGAAAACTAAGTTTAAAATACAAGTGAAACACTAAATGGCTTCAAAATAAATGAGGTAGTCCAAAAAATGTAGTCATACCTTGCCAAGTCACTATAGAACATAAGCAATGGTACCCACTGAAATTGAATATGGTATTTACAGAATTAGCGAACTTTGTGCTCAAAAGAAAGAACGCCAATTCCCTACCTTTTGGTAAATACCATCAGTCTGACCGACGAGTAGGGGTGCGAGTGTCAACTGGTGACGAGAACTATCGGCGAGGTCCCAATTCGCCAATAATAGTTCGTGCTAGAGGATCTAAAGCCCTCTTTTTCCTCCTAGAGTCGGATTGCAGGACTTGGGTGCTATTGACCCGGAGACAGACCACAGTACCAGGGTACCTATGTGATAATCTGTCAAAAGTGAGAAATATTGGGGACAAAGATGTTAAACACGGAGGATAACACGGAAGGGGGAGACGACCAATTAAGAGTATGACTGCTGCCTACAGTCACCACGTAATCCAAAGTTGTCTCACTCTCACCAAATGCTATTCCCGTAATGTACAATATACACAGCACCATATAAAATAAAGAATGATTAATGTGAATAATGGAAGCAAGGGAAATGAAAGCCAAGTGTGCTTACCACAATTACCAATACCTGAGTGAAGCTCCCGGACAGGCCCCCATTTATATGTGACGGTAACGAGTTGGAAATGGTGGTCGGCAGTCTTCCAACTAGCAGGTGTCAGTGCTGGGCCACATATAATATATAAAAAAAGAAAAGGGAAAAAAAGAGAAAAAAAGAATGACTGCGTGATTGGTAATCTGTGGTAAGGTTGGAAATATAAGACAATAATAAAAACTGGATTTTAATAACATAAAAAAACACAAATTGAAACAAATGCAAAATCTTGGCTTAATGGTAACAAATGTCAAGTGGAAAAAAATACATAAACATGAAAATAGATTACGTTAATGGGGAGGAGAATTGACATACAAAAGTAAATAAAATATGAATGCTGGAATATATGCACTAACTATAAACCTCTATTTGACCACACAAGGTGAGTCACTTAGGAGTTCATAGCTTGCGAGCACACAATATTCTGGCTGGCAGAAATGCAAGGGACTCCAACAATAACTGGCGAGGTCTTGTGATTGGCGAGGAGCCGGAGTGGAGTGTTGGTTGGCGGCCAATGAGGAAGCTGGATGGCCGCAAGTCGCTAGTTAGGCAGTTGAAGGGTTCGGCGCGTCGACCAGGTGCAGCAGGTGCTGGAGTGGGGGGGAGGAGGGAGTTGCTGGTACGTGTGGCTATCTTATAATACGTTTAGCCACTACAAAATGTATCTTGTATATTGATGAGGACAGGAGTGAGTCGTAGAAATAGCAGGCTAAATCTCTGATAAGAGATTATTGTCACACCAGCAATACCTTATCCCTAAAGTGAGGTCGCTTTTTGTGATGTCACTAAACAATGTCAGCAACTGGTCTGTAGAATGTATTTGTTTGTTATAAATAATAAGTTAGGTTAGGTTAGGTTAGGATGGTTTGATTGGGTTTATGAATAACAGAAAAATAGGAGCAATGAGCGAAAATACAAGCTATTGTAGCTGAATATCGACTCTGGTGAAGCACAGAGTATAGGTGAGGTATTGGTAGTGATTAAGAGTTCACACTTATGTGTGAACCTCCTAAAGGACCGGCATTAGCACGTTGGCTGGAAGCTCATTGGCGGCTTACACCGCATTAGGGATGATGACGTCAGAAAAGAAGATGACTGCAGAAGGTCTTATTTTAAAACATGAGAGACTTGCTTTTACTGAATGAATATTTGAATTTGTTATATGCTACAGCAAGGTGTGGGGGAGGCATGTTTTTTGAGTGAATGTGAGATGTGCATATGTATTTATGCATATACATTTATGCGTTTATGCAGTAATTATTGGATTAGTACTGAAATCGCATTGGAGTCACCACGCCTGGCAGGGACTATTAGTTTATGAAGCTATATTGGACTACTACTGAAATTGCATTGAAGTCACCATGCCTGGCAGGGGTCTGTTTTCATGCAAATGGATGATAGTGGGTTTCCATTTTTATTTGCCCTATGATCAATAAACGATCCATGAAGACAAAGCTTAAATTACATTCTCCAGAAAGGCGAAGAAATAGATGTATCATGATAGAGCTGCGAATGAATGAACATGATAAACTGGGATATTCATAGGCTATGAAAATTATCAACACTGGACAGAACATGAAATAATGGGCATAAATTGCAATGAGTTTTAGATTTAGGAAAAAAGACCTGGTAAATACTGGATTGGTAACAGGGGTGAACTCATTTTCTTATGTCAATATGAAATCTTAGCTATAAAATGATCTTAGACAATGGGAAACAGTATGGCAATACCTTATTGAGAAAAAACGAGCATATATTGGTTAGCGCCATTGCACATTAGGCTTGACAGAAGACAGCATTTGAATCCCCCTTTGCTATAAATATTGAAAAAATGGGAATAAATACACTATAACAGAAAACGGACTTAAAACAGGGGAGATGAAGACGGGGTGACCATTAGCAATGCCTGTGCGGGGTCGCTGAGGCAACGAAAAATGATGGGGCCAGGAGCCGGCCTTTTAATCCCCTTGATCGTGCCTGTACGGGAACGCTGAGCGGGTAGCTGGTGACGTCATATCTATTAGCAATGCCTGTGCATTGGTTACTGGGGCAACGAAATTTTGGTATGCCAGGAGCCGGCCTTTTAATCCTACCCCTAGGCAAATTGAAGACTAGCGACCTGATGACGTCATTTGTCCATTACTGATGCCTGTGAATGGGTTACCAGGGCAACTCAAAACGAGCATGCCAACTCGGTGCAGTCAAATCTCACTGGGCAAACTAAAAACGGGTACGCCAAGTACCGGCCGTCAAATCTCACTGGGCAAACTAAAAACGGGTACAACGTAGACCGGCCTGGGAAATCGCACTGGGCCAACTAAAAACGGGTACAACGTAGACCAGCCGTCAAATCGCACTGGGCCAACTAAAAACGGGTACGACGTAGACCGGCCTGGGAAAAAAGCAAAACGGCCGGTCTACGTCGTACTTTATACTACTCACACCCACCTGTTGCGGGTGCTTCCACACCCACCTGATGCTGGTGCCCCCCAACACCCATCTGTTGCTGGTGCCCCCACACCCACCTGTTGCTGGTGCCCCCCACACCCATCTGTTGCTGGTGCCCCCCAACCCTAACCCACCTGTTGCTGGTGCCCCCACACCCACCGGTTGCTGGTGCTCCCCTCACCCACCTGTTGCTGGTGCCCCCACACCCACCAGTTGCTGGTGCCCCCACAGCCACCTGTTGCTGGTGCCCTCCATATCCCAGCTGCTGCTGGTTCCCCTTACACCCACCTGTTGCTGGTGCCCCCCATACCCACCTTTTGCTGGTGCCCCCACACCCAGCTGTTGCTGGTGTCCCCATACCCACCTGTAGTGTGTGCCCTCACACCCACCTGTTGCTGGTGTCCCCCACACACATCTGTTACTGGTGCCCTCACACCCACCTGTTGCTGGTGCCCCCCACACTCACCTGTTGCTGGTGCCCTCACACCCACCTGTAGTTGGTGCCCTCACACCCACCTGTTGCTGGTGCCCCCCACAGCCACCTGTTGCTGGTGCCCCCCACACCCATCTGTTGCTGGTGCCCTCACTCCCACCTGTTGCTGGTGCCACCTACACCCACCTTTTGCTGGTGCCCCCCACACCCACCTGTTGCTGGTGCCCTCACACCCACCTGTTGCTGGTGCCCCCCACCCACCTATTGTTGGTGCCCCCTCACCCACCTGTTGCTGGTGCCCTCCACACCAACCTGTTGCTGGTGCCCCCACACCTAGCTGTTGCCGATGCCCAAACACCCACCCGTTGCTCGTTCCCCCACACCCACCTGTTGCTGGTTCCCCCAAACCCACTTGTTGCTGGTGCCCCCCACACCCACCTGTTGCTCGTGCCACCACACCCACCTGTTGCTGGTGCCCCCGCACCCACCTGTTGCTGGTGCCCTCCACACCTACCTGTTGCTGGTGCCCCCACACCCAGCTGCTGCTGGTCCCCCAACACCCACCGGTTGCTGGTGCCCCCCACACCCACCTGTTGCTGGTGCCCCCACACCCACTAGTTGCTGGTGCCCCCACACCCACCTGTTGCTGGTGCCCCCACACCCACCTGTTGCTGGTGCCACCCACACCCACCTTTTGTTTGTGCCCTCCACACCCATCTGTTGCTGGTGCCCCCACACCCACCTGTTGTTGCTTCCCCCACACCCACCTGTTGCTAGTACCCGCCCCCACACCCACCTGTTCCTAGTGCCCCCACACCCACCTGTTGCTGGTGCTCCCCACACCAACCTGTTGCTGGTGCCCCTCACACCCACCTGTTGCTGGTGCCCCAACACCCACCTGTTGCTGGTGCCCCCACACCCGCCTGTTACTGGTGCCCCCACACCCACCTGTTGCTGGTGGCCCCCACACCACCTGTTGCTTTTGCCCCCACACCCACCTGTTACTTGTGCCCCCACACCCACCAGTTGCTGGTGCCGCTTACATTCACCTGTTGCTGGTGCACCCCACACCCAGCTGTTGCTAGTACCCACCACACCCACCTCTTGCTGGTGCCCCCACACCCACCTTTTGTTGGTGCCCTCCACACCCACCTGTTGCTGGTGCACCCCCCACACCCACCAGTTTCTGGTGCCCCCACACCACCTGTTGCTGGTGCCCTCCATACCCAGCTGCTGCTGGTTCCCCTTACACCCACCTGTTGCTGGTGCCCCCCATACCCACCTGTTGCTGGTGCCCCCACACCCAGCTGTTGCTTTTGTCCCCACACC
>WNGS01150357.1:14081-28122 GCA_020271785.1 Procambarus virginalis
CTGTTGCTGATGCTCCACATACCCACCTGTTGCTGGTGCCTCACACCCACTTGTTGCAGGTGCCCCCACACCCACTGTTGCTAGTGCCCCCCTCACACGCACCTGTTGTTGGTGCCCTCACACCCACCTGTTGATGGTGCCCCCACACCCACCTTGTGCTGGTGCCCTCGTTACCCATCTGTTGCTGGTGCCCCCACACCCACCTGTTGCTGGTGTCCCCACACCTACCTGTTGTTGGTGCCCCACACCCACCGGTTGCTGGTGCCCTCCACACCCAGCTGTTGCGTGTTCCCCCCACACCCACCTGTTGCTGGTGCCTTCACACCCACCTGATGCTGGTGCACCCCACACCCATCTGTTGTTGGTGCCCCCACACCCACCTGTTGTTGGTGCCCCCACACCCACTGTTGCTGGTGCCACCCACGCCCACCTGTTGCTGGTGCCCCCACACCCAGCTGTTGCTGGTGCCCCTCACACCCACCTGTTGCTGGTGCCCCCCACACCCACCTATTACTGGTGGCCCCCACACCCACCTGTTACAGGTGCCCCCACACACCCACCTGTTGCTGGTGCCTCCACACCCAGCTGTTGCTGGAGCCCCCCACACCCATCTGTTGCTGGTGCCCCCAACACCCACCTGTTGCTGGTGCCCCCCCCACAGGTGTTGCTGGTGCCCCCCCCCCCTTACCCACCTGTTGCTGTGCCCCCCACACCCACCTGTTTCTGGAGCCCCCTCACCCACCTGTTGCTGGTGCTACCACACCACCTGTTGCTGGTGCCCTCCACACCAGCCTGTTGTTGGTGACATCCACACCCACCTGTTGCTGGTGCCCTCACACCCACCTGTAGTTGGAGCCCTCACAACCACCTGTTGCTGGTGCCCCCACAGCCACCTGTTGCTGGTGCCCGCCACACCCATCTGTTGCTGGTGCCCTCACACCCACCTGTTGCTGGTGCCCCCACACCCACCTGTTGCTGGTGCCCCCACACCCACCTGTTGTTGGTGCTGTCACACCCACCTGTTGCTGGTGCCCACACACCCACCTGTTGCTGGTGCCCCCACACCCACCTGTTGCTGGTGCCCACACACCCACCTGTTGCTGGTTCCCCCACACCCACCTGTTGCTGGTTCCCCTACACCCACCTGTTGCTGGTGCCCCACACCCAGCTCTTGCTGGTGCCCCCCCACCCAACTGTTTCTGGTGCCCCCCCCCACACCCACCTGTTGCGGTGTCCCCACACCCACCTGTTGCTGGTGCCCCCATACCCACCTGTTGCTGATGCCCCACATACCCACCTGTTGCTGGTGCACTCACACCCACCTGTTGCAGGTGCCCCACACCCACCTGTTGCTAGTGCCCCCCTCACACGCACCTGTTGTTGGTGCCCTCACACCCACCTGTTGATGGTGCCCCACACCCACCTTGTGCTGGTGCCCCCCTTACGCATCTGTTGCTGGTGACCCCACACCCACCTTTTGCTGGTGCTCCCCACACCTACCTGTTGCTGGTGCCCCACATCCACCTGTTGCTGGTGCCCTCACACCCACCTGTTGCTGGTGCCCCACACACCCACCTGTTGCTGGTGCCCCCACACCCACCTGTTGTTGGTGTCCTCACACCCACCTGTTGCTGGTGCCCCCACACCAGCTGTTGCTGGTGCCCCTACACCCACCTGTTACTGGTGCCCCCCACACCCACCTGATACTGGTGCGCCCCACACCCACCTGTTGCTGGTGCCTCCACACCCAGCTGTTGCTGGAGCCCCCACACCCATCTGTTACGGGTGCTTCCACACCCACCTAATGCTGGTGCCCCCCACACCCATCTGTTGCTGGTGCCCCCAACACCCACCTGTTGCTGGTGCCCCCCACACCCATCTGTTGCTGGTGCCCTCCACCCCTCACCCACCTGTTGCTGGTGCCCCCACACCCACCTGTTGCTGGTGCCCCCCATACCCACCTGTTGCTGATGCCCCACATACCCACCTGTTGCTGGTGCCCTCACACCCACCTGTTGCAGGTGCCCCCACACCCACCTGTTGCTAGTGCCCCCCCTCACACGCAAATGTTGTTGGTGCCCTCACACCCACCTGTTGATGGTGCACTCACACCCACCTGTTGCAGGTGCCCCACACCCACCTGTTGCTAGTGCCCCCCTCACACGCACCTGTTGTTGGTGCCCTCACACCCACCTGTTGATGGTGCCCCCACACCCACCTTGTGCTGGTGCCCCCCTTACGCATCTGTTGCTGGTGACCCCACACCCACCTTTTGCTGGTGCTCCCCACACCTACCTGTTGCTGGTGCCCCACATCCACCTGTTGCTGGTGCCCTCACACCCACCTGTTGCTGGTGCCCCACACACCCACCTGTTGCTGGTGCCCCCCACACCCACCTGTTGTTGGTGTCCTCACACCCACCTGTTGCTGGTGCCACCCACACCCAGCTGTTGCTGGTGCCCCCACACCCAGCTGTTGCTGGTGCCCCTACACCCAACTGTTGCTGGTGCCCCCTACACCCACCTGTTACTGGTGCCCCCCACACCCACCTGATACTGGTGCGCCCCACACCCACCTGTTGCTGGTGCCTCCACACCCAGCTGTTGCTGGAGCCCCCACACCCATCTGTTACGGGTGCTTTCACACCCACCTAATGCTGGTGCCCCCCACACCCATCTGTTGCTGGTGCCCCCAACACCCACCTGTTGCTGGTGCCCCCCACACCCAGCTGTTGCTGGTGCCCCCCACCCCTCACCCACCTGTTGCTGGTGCCCCCACACCCACCTGTTGCTGGTGCCCCCCATACCCACCTGTTGCTGATGCCCCACATACACACCTGTTGCTGGTGCCCTCACACCCACCTGTTGCAGGTGCCCCCACACCCACCTGTTGCTAGTGCCCCCCCTCACACGCAAATGTTGTTGGTTCCCTCACACCCACCTGTTGATGGTACCCCCACACCCACCTTGTGCTGGTGCCCCCCCTTACCCATCTGTTGCTGGTGCCCCCACACCCACCTTTTGCTGGTGCCCCACACCTACCTGTTGTTGGTGCCCCACACCCACCTGTTGCTGGTGCGCTCCACACCCAGCTGTTGCGTGTGCCCCCACACCCACCTGTTGCTGGTGTCCTCACATCCACCTGTTGCTGGTGCCCTCACACCCACCTGTTATTGGTGCCCCTCACACCCACCTGTTATTGGTGCCCCTCACACCCACCTGTTACTGGTGCCCCCCACACTCACCTGTTGCTGGTGCCCCCTCACCCATCTGTTGCTGGTGCTCCCACACCCACCTGTTGCTGGTGCCCTCCACACCAGCCTGTTGTTGGTGCCCCCCCTACACCCACCTGTTGCTTGTGCCTCCACACCCACCTGTTGCTGGTGCCCCCACAACTAGCTGTTGCCCCCATACCCAACTGTTGCTGGTGATCCCATACCCACCTGCTGATGATGCCCCCCATACCCACCTGTTGCTGGTGCCCCCACACCCACCTGTTGCTGGTGCCCCCCACACCCACCTGATGTTGGTGCCCCCACTCCCACCTGTTGCTGGTGCCACCCATACCCAGCTGTTGCTGGTGCCCCAACACCCAGCTGTTGCTGGTGCCCCTCACACCCACCTGTTGCTGGTGCCCCCTACACCCACCTGTTACTGGTGCCCCCCACTCCCACCTGTTACTGGTGCCCCCCACACCCACCTGTTGCTGGTGCCTCCACACCCAGCTGTTGCTGGAGCCCCCACACCAGTAGTATAAAGTACGACGTAGACCGGCCGTTTTGCTTTTTTCCCAGGCCGGTCTACGTCGTACCCGTTTTTAGTTGGCCCAGTGCGATTTGACGGCTGGTCTACGTCGTACCCGTTTTTAGTTGGCCCAGTGCGATTTGACGGCCGGTACTTGGCGTACCTGTTTTTAGTTTGCCCAGTGAGATTTGACGGCCGGTACTTTGCGTACCCGTTTTTAGTTTGCCCAGTGAGATTTGACTGCACCGAGTTGGCATTCTCGTTTTGAGTTGCCCTGGTAACCCATTCACAGGCATCAGTAATGGGCAAATGACGTCATCAGGTCGCTAGTCTTCAATTTGCCTAGGGGTAGATACCTTGAGGATACCTTGAGGTGCTTCCGGGGCTTATCGTCCCCGCGGCCCGGTCATCGACCTGGCCTCCTGGTTGCTGGACTGATCAACCAGGCTGTTGGACGCGGCTGCTCGCAGCCTGACGTATGAGTCACAGCCTGGTTGATCAGGTATCCTTTGGAGGTGCTTATCCAGTTCTCTCTTGAACACTGTGAGGGGTTTGCCAGTTATGTCCCTTATGTGTAGTGGAAGCGTGTTGAACAGTCTCGGGCCTCTGATGTTGATAGTAGGTGATAGATGTTGATCCGCAGTAGGGGTAGGATTAAAAGGCCGGCTCCTGGCATACCAAAATTTCGTTGCCCCAGTAACCCATGCACAGGCATTGCTAATAGATATGACGTCACCAGCTAGCCGCTCAGCGTTCCAGTACAGGCACGATCAAGGGGATTAAAAGGCCGGCTCCTGGCCCCATCATTTTTCGTTGCCTCAGCGACCCCGCACAGGCATTGCTAATGGTCACCCCGTCTTCATCTCCCCTGTTTTAAGTCCGTTTTCTGTTATAGTGTATTTATTCCCATTTTTGCAATATTTATAGCAAAGGGGGATTCAAATGCTGTCTTCTGTCAAGCCTAATGTGCAATGGCGCTAACCATTATATGCTCGTTTTTTCTCAATAAGGTATTGCCATACTGTTTCCCATTGTCTAAGATCATTTTATAGCTAAGATTTCATATTGACATAAGAAAATGAGTTCACCCCTGTTACCAATCCAGTATTTACCCAGGTCTTTTTCCTAAATCTAAAACTCATTGCAATTTATGCCCATTATTTCATGTTCTGTCCAGTGTTGATAATTTTCATAGCCTATGAATATCCCAGTTTATCATGTTCATTCATTCGCAGCTCTATCATGATATATCTATTTCTTCGCCTTTCTGGAGAATGTAATTTAAGCTTTGTCTTCAAGGATCGTTTATTGATCATAGGGCAAATAAAAATGGAAACCCACTATCATCCATTTGCATGAAAACAGACCCCTGCCAGGCAAGGTGACTTCAATGCAATTTCAGTAGTAGTCCAATATAGCTTCATAAACTAATAGTCCCTGCCAGGCGTGGTGACTCCAATGCGATTTCAGTACTAATCCAATAATTACTGCATAAACGCATAAATGTATATGCATAAATACATATGCACATCTCACATTCACTCAAAAAACATGCCTCCCCTACACCTTGCTGTAGCATATAACAAATTCAAATATTCATTCAGTAAAAGCAAGTCTCTCATGTTTTAAAATAAGACCTTCTGCAGTCATCTTCTTTTCTGACGTCATCATCCCTAATGCGGTGTAAGCCGCCAATGAGCTTCCAGCCAACGTGCTAATGCCGGTCCTTTAGGAGGTTCACACATAAGTGTGAACTCTTAATCACTACCAATACCTCACCTATACTCTGTGCTTCACCAGAGTCGATATTCAGCTACAATAGCTTGTATTTTCGCTCATTGCTCCTATTTTTCTGTTATTCATAAACCCGATCAAACCATCCTAACCTAACCTAACCTAACTTATTATTTATAACAAACAAATACATTCTACAGACCAGTTGCTGACATTGTTTAGTGACATCACAAAAAGCGACCTCACTTTAGGGATAAGGTATTGCTGGCCATTAACATATAAGTGTCAAGGTATCACAGCACCTGACTGGTCAACTATGTATGACGTCACCAGATGCCCAATGCGGCCTTTAGCGTCCTAGCTACTGACATGTGAATTTGGTGTTAATATTCAAAAATGGCTAGACTAGCCATCCCCACCTAACCTAATCAGAGGTTTAAGAATATACATTTTAATCACCCACAACTGTAATCATTATTCAGTGATAAGTTCAAAAGTATAACAGCAACCCAAATGTCGTACTGCAATTTAAGCAGAATCGTACATCTGGCAGCATAGCAGGTAAGATGAACATTAGAATAAAGGCAACTGCAGAAGTCCTATTGGCCCATACGAGGCAGCTCCTATATATTTTCACCCAATCTCATTCATATTCATGTCCACCTTATGCTTAAAAAAACCAAGGGATCTCACTAAAAGTAATAGTTTACAAAAATAGTTTTAATAAATAGCTCTCATTCTAGTTGTATACACAACAGCAATTATGAAACCCTATAGCTAGATATCGTACTATAATCCACAAGTAGTTATCACACATCTGGCAGCACAGCGGATTAGTACCTGTGTTCATAGGCTAGTCAACTGTCCTCACATCCATCAAATAGCAATCCAAATGTCGCACCTCAATTCATCCATCTAGCAACTCAGCTGGATGCTAACCACTATATTCATAGGCTAATCATTTCTACGCCTCAAAAAAAAATCCTAGTCTTGCTACGCAAATCAGCTGACATGTTTCTAAACCAACACTCGCAAATACAAGCATACATACCTACACATACTCCACAACCCATACATTCATAGAGAATAGCCTAGTTTTTGCCACCATTTCCCCATTAATCAGATGTAATTTATGCCATACACAGAAAATACAGCATTTACACACCAAATATGCCATTTATGCACATAATATATTATTTACACTCAAAATACATCATCACACAAAAATATATCATTTATAGACAAAAATATGACATTTACATACAAAAAAAGTCAGTTGCACAAAAATATACCATTTGCACAAATATTGCATTTGCACTCAGAGTATGACATTTACACAAAGTATGGTATTAGCACAAATATAGCAAATTGCTTATACATTTAGAAAATATAAAATGCGCTTTCAACCCATAACCAGAGGGTTTAGACCCCTCTTACAAGCATACATACCTATATCATTTATAGACAAAAATATGACATTTACATACAAAAAAAGTCAGTTGCACAAAAATATACCATTTGCACAAATATTGCATTTGCACTCAGAGTATGACATTTACACAAAGTATGGTATTAGCACAAATATAGCAAATTTTTATAGACAAAAATATGACATTTACATACAAAAAAAGTCAGTTGCACAAAAATATACCATTTGCACAAATATTGCATTTGCACTCAGAGTATGACATTTACACAAAGTATGGTATTAGCACAAATATAGCAAATTGCTTATACATTTAGAAAATATAAAATGCGCTTTCAACCCATAACCAGAGGGTTTAGACCCCTCTTACCTCGAAATTATACTATATATATATTTAAGGTATGTATATATTTTCACATATAAACCTAACATTCCCTAATTCAACCCTATACTATAATTTCGAGGTAAGGGGGGGGTCTAAACCCTCTGGTTATGGGTTAGGATAAGGAAAATTGGGTAAATGGTAATTAAATAGTTTTGGTGAGTTATATCCCTTTCTAACTAAGGTTAGGTTAAGGATGGTTAAGTTGAACTGATGTAGAGAAAATTCCCATTATTATCTTATTTTCCATTAACCTCCCTCCCCAGGTAATAGAGGTTAGGTTGAGGATGGTTGTATTGATGTGAAAAAAATGCTACGAATATGATGCCATATTGAACCAAGATCCGTGTATCGGAGGTTAGGCCCAGGGTGGTTGGGTTGGTGCATAAACAACAAGTTCCTCCCATATCTACGATAAATTTAAAGTTAGATAAAGGGAGGTTAGGTTCAGGACGGTTGGGTTGATGCACACACAACACGTTGCTCCTATATTTACGATAAATTTGAAGTTGGATAAAGGAAGGTTAGGTCCAGGACGGTTGGGTTGAAGTGTAGAAACGAAAACACCTACCCAACAATATAGCTACAATATTGAACACAATTCCAAGTTTTAAAGGAAAGGGGCTGTTAGGTCCTTATCCAAAAACATCAATTTCTATGAATATGGTTACAATGTTCAACAAAAAAACCTAGTAGGTTAGGCACAGTGCGGATAGGTTCATATCCAAAACTTTACTTTTCGAAGGGTATTGATAAAATATTCAACAAAGCTCCAAAACTCTTGCAGGTTAGGCATGGGCATTTAGGTTCATATCCAAATAACATCACTTCTCTGAGTATATGTCGTATCAAAGGTTAGGTCCAGGTTTAGATGGAATGGGTGGAAATGTGGGTAAAATGGGCTTTGACTGTGCTATGATACACATCATTTGGATACATTTGGTGGAAATTGTCTCCAATTTGGTGGCGATAGCTTACATTTCCCCAACTTTAATAAAATCTGCTAGGTTAGGTTAGGTAAGGTTGTCTAGGGTAGGCTGGAATAGGTGAAAACTTGGCTAAAATGGTCTTTGGCTGTGCTATGATACAAAAACATTTTGGGTATATTTGGTAGAAATTGTCTTAAATCAGGTTAAATTTAGGTGAGTAAGCATAAATTTCACGAACTTTAATCAAATCCAGCTTGGGATATGCTAGGTCAGGTTAGGTAAGGTTGTGTAGGGTAAGATGGAATAGGTGAAAACTGGGGTGAAATGAACTTTGGCTATGCTAAGATACAAAACATTGGGTATATTCGGTGGAAAATGGTTTAAATTAGGTTGAATTTACGTGGGAAAGGCATAAATTTTGCCAACTTTTTTCAAATCAAACTTTGGATATGCCAGGTGAGGATGGGTAGGGTTGTCTAGGGTGGGTTGGAATAGGTGAGAACTCAGCTAAAATGAGCTTTGGCCGTGTTGTTACAAAACATTTTTGGGTATATTTGGTGGAAATTGCCTTAAATTAGGTTAAATTTATGTGGGATAACTTAAATTTCACCGACTTTAACAAAATCTAAGTTAGGATATGCTGGGTTAGGTTAGGTAAGGTTGCATAGGGTAGGAGTGAATAGGAGAAATTGTAGGTAAAAATGGGCTTTGGCGATGCTATGATACACAACATTTGGATATATTTGGTGGAAATTGTCTTAAATTATGTGAAATTTAGATGGGAATAGCTTAAATTTCGCCACACTTTAACCAAATCTAGGTTTGGATATGCTAGGTTAGGTTAGGTAAGGTTGTGTAGGGTAGGATGGAAATAGGAGAAAAAATGGGGTCTGGCAGTGCTATGATACACAACATTTGGGTATATTTGGTGGAAATTAATCTTAAATTAGGTCGAATTTAGGTGGGAATAGCTTAAATTTCGCCGACTTTAACAAAATCCAGGTTTGGATATGCTAGGTTAGGTAAGGTACGGTTGTGTAGGGTAGGATGGAAATATGAGAAAAAAAATGGGCTTTGACAGTGCTATGATACACAACATTTGGATATATTTGGTGGAAATTGTCTTAAATTAGGTAAAATTTAGGTGGGAATAGCTTAGATTTCATCAACTTGAACCAAATCTTGGTTTGGATATGCTAGGTTAGGTTAGGAAAGGTTGCATAGGGTAGGATGGAATAGGAGAAAATGTAGGTAAAAATGGGCTTTGGCAGTGCTGTGATACACAACATTTGGGTATATTTGGCAGGAATTGTCTTAAATTTGGGCGAATTTATGTGGGAATAGCTTAAATTGTACCAAAATGAACTAAATCTAGGTTTGGATATGCTAGGTCAGGTTAGGTGAGGTCGTGTAGGAAAGGATATATAATATCTTAGGGATAATGAACTAGCATGTTTATAAAATAGTGTAAATTTTCCTATTTGAGGTTTGAGCTATATGGCCAACTCATGTAATGTATGGACAGAGGTGACATAGGCTTGTATGTGAGGATATGGATGCTCATATTTAGTTAGTTAAGCTTTTGATTGGTTGAATTTAGGCAAATTTGTGTAGAATAAGTATATTTTTGACAGATTTAGCTGAATTTAGGTTTTAATAGGATGCATTTTGATAAGATATAGCAAATTTGCTTAAAAATTATCATAGAAAATACTGACTTTGCCTAACCCCACCTGCCCTAACATAACTAAGGCTAGAACAAATAAGTCTGTTAGATGGTTGGCATAAATAAATTGGGGTGGTCTGATTGGAGAGGATGTAACAGGAAGGTATTATAAGACATTACAAACAATGGACATATGTTGATGAATAGTTTAGCACTAATAAAGTTGAAATATTAATGGTAAATGAATGTGTTTTGTATTGTGCTCATAGGAAGTCATATGTACCATTTTTATATGTAAAATTCTGACTTTTGGGGAGTTGGTTACACTCAGCATATTATAATTAATGTCCTAAATATACCTAGAAAAATATAATGCAAATTGTGTATTGTTTGACCTAGTTGGTTGTGTTTGTATTTGTACATATATAGCACAATTAGTATACTTGTGTATTAATTGTGCAGATTATGTATTTTGCATAAGTTGTATGATTATTGCAATTATGTATTGATTATATTTAATAAATTGTGTATTGTTTTGTGCAAGTTGTGTATTAATTGTATATATTTGTTGTATGTGTATTTGTGGAAATTGTGTATTTAATGAATATGTGCTAGTTATGTATTGTTCATATTTTGTTAAGTTGTGTATTGATTATATTTTTAGCAAGTTGTGTATTAATTGTTTAAATGTCGTAATTGTATTTGTGTGTAAATCGTGTATTTGTGCTGGTTGTGTATTTTCATATTTGGGGTAGTTATGTATTGTACGTATTTGTGCTAGATATGTATTTTGTGCAAGTTGTGTACTAATTATGAAAGATGTGTAATATTTGTGAAAGTTGTGTATTAATTGCGCATGTTGTGTAATTGCATATGGACGAATTGTTTATTTTTACCTTTGTGTATTGATTGTCATTGTGCAAGTTGAGTAATTATATAGCAAGTTTGCTTGTATTAATTGTGCAAAGATGTAAAATAATTACACAAATTGTGAAATAATTGTCCATGTTTTATAATAATTTTTGTGCTAATAGTGCATTTATGCAAGTTGTGTTTTTTATTTGTTGAAGTGGAACTGGTGCAACTGTATTTTTGTGTGCAAATTGTGTATTTTGTGTAAGCACTGTAATATGAAAAAATAGATCTTTATGGTGTGTAATTTGGTTTATGAGCCAATGTGTGGGTATTTTGTGAAAATTATGTATGCGAAATTGTGTAATTTTAGTGAAAGCGCATTTTATATTTTCTAAATGTATAAGCATTTGCTATATTTGTGCTAATACCATACTTTGTGTAAATGTCATACTCTGAGTGCAAATGCAATATTTGTGCAAATGGTATATTTTTGTGCAACTGACATTTTTTGTATGTAAATGTCATATTTTTGTCTATAAATGATATATTTTTGTGTGATGATGTATTTTGAGTGTAAATAATATATTATGTGCATAAACGGCATATTGGTGTGTAAATGCTGTATTTTCTGTGTATGGCATAAATTACATCTGATTAATGGGAAATGGTGGCAAAAACTAGCTATTCTCTATGAATGTATGGGTTGTGGGTATGTGTAGGTATGTATGCTTGTATTTGCGAGTGTTGGTTTAGAAACATGTCAGCTGATTTGCGTAGCAAGACTAGGATTTTTTTTGAGGCGTAGAAATGATTAGCCTATGAATATAGTGGTTAGCATCCAGCTGAGTTGCTAGATGGATGAATTGAGGTGCGACATTTGGATTGCTATTTGATGGATGTGAGGACAGTTGACTAGCCTATGAACACAGCTACTAATCCGCTGTGCTGCCAGATGTGTGGTAACTACTTGTGGATTATAGTACGATATCTAGCTATAGGGTTTCATAATTGCTGTTGTGTATACAACTAGAATGAGAGCTATTTATTAAAACTATTTTTGTAAACTATTACTTTTAGTGAGATCCCTTGTTTGTTTAAGCATAAGGTGGACATGAATATGAATGAGATTGGGTGAAAATATATAGGAGCTGCCTCGTATGGGCCAATAGGACTTCTGCAGTTGCCTTTATTCTAATGTTCATCTTACCTGCTATGCTGCAAATGTACGATTCTGCTTAAATTGCAGTACGACATTTGGTTGCTGTTATACTTTTGAACTTATCACTGAATAATGATTACAGTTGTGGGTGATTAAAATGTATATTCTTAAACCTCTGATTAGGTTAGGTGGGGATGGTTAGTCCAGCCATTTTTTAATATTAACACCAAATTCACACGTCAGTAGCTAGGACGCTAAAGGCCGCATTGGGCATCTGGTGACGTCATACATAGTTGACCAGTCAGGTGCTGTGATACCTTGACACTTATATTTTAATGGCCAGTGTGACGGTAACGAGTTGGAAAATGTGGTCGGCAGTCTTCCAACTAGCAGGTGTCAGTGCTGGGCCACATATAATATATAAAAAAAGAAAAGGGAAAAAAAAGAATAAAAAAAAAAGAGAAAAAAAAAAGAATGACTGCGTGATTGGTAATCTGTGGTAAGGTTGGAAATATAAGACAATAATAAAAACTGGATTTAATAACAATAAAAAACACAAATTGAAACAAATGCAAATCTTGGCTTAATGGTAACAATGTCAAGTGGAAAAAATACATAAACATGAAAATAGATTACGTTAATGGGGAGGAGAATTGGCATACAAAAGTAAATAAATATGAATGCTGGAATATATGCACTAACTATAAACCTCTATTGACCACACAGGTGAGTCACTTAGGAGTTCATAGCTTGCAAGCACACAATATTCTGGCTGGCAGAAACGCAAGGGACTCCAACAATAACTGGCGAGGTCTTGTGATTGGCGAGGAGCCGGATGTAGTGTTGGTTGGCGGCCATGAGAAGCTGGATGGCCGCAAGTCGCTAGTTAGGCAGTTGAGGTGAAGGGTTCGCGTCGACCAGGTGCTGCAGGTGCTGGAGTGGGGGGAGGAGGAGGTTGCTGGTACGTGTGGCTATCTTATAATACGTTTAGCCACTACAAAAACGTATCTTGTATATTGATGACTACAGGAGTGAGTCGTAGAAATAGCAGGCTAAATCTCTGATAAGAGATTATCGTCACAACTCTCCCCGAAGCCTGCTGTTTCGGGTAATCATGTCCACTGGAGGTAGAGTGGGGGTGAAGCTGCCTCTACCTCATGCACTCTGGAGAGGCATCAGCGTGATGTTATCAGGCCCCTTGATGTAGCAGATCTTTAAATTGAAGCCTTGAAGATATAAAGCCCATCGCAGCAGACGTTGGTTATTAAATTGGGCTGTGATGTAAAAATCTCAGAGGGTTGTGGTCCGAACAGATGGTAGTGGACCTAGCACCGTGCAGATATGGTGCAAAGTGTTGTAAGCTCAGGACGAGGACAGAGAGTTCCTTCTCTATAGTACTGTAGTTCTTCTGATGAGGCTTCAACTTGCAACTGTAGTAGCTGACAGGTAGAACCTCCTCGCCTCGCTGCTGCATTAAGACACTTCCGATGCCGGTACCACTGGCGTCGACATGGAGTGAAAAGGCTTCTTGATATCTGGTGAGGCGAGAATGGGATTAGAAAGAGGAGGAATTTGAGTTGTTCGAATGCAACGGTTTGCTCTCTGGTCCAATTATACCGTTGCTGTGGGACTGGTTAAGGTGATTAATGGGGTTGCAACAGTGCTAAATTCTTCACAAACCTACGGTAATAGGAAGCAAGACCAAGGAAGCGCAGGAGCTGCTTCCTGGTAGTAGCTGTGGATACTGTTAGATTGCTTGAATGTGATTGTTTAACGGAGCCAGGCTGCCACTCCCTATAACATGACCCAGGTACCGCACTTTACCTTTCGCGAAGGTGGACTTGCCCAATTGATGGTGAGGCCGGCTTTCAGGAGCTTGTAAACAATCGTTGTAGCTGGAGCAGGTGTTCGCTCCAGGTGTTGGATGCTATCACGATGTCGTCCAAATAGGCGTAGTGTTTTTCAAGCCCTGGATGACGCGGTTGACAGCTCTCTGAAAGGTGGCTGGGGCATTGCAGAGTCCAAAGGGAAGGCGATTGTACCTGTAGAGACCAAACGGGTTTATAAAGGCGGACAGTACCTTAGCTCGCTCTGTTAAACTCACCTGGTAGTAACCCTTTAGTAGGTCTACCTGAGACAGGTAGCGG
>WNGS01150375.1:0-11973 GCA_020271785.1 Procambarus virginalis
AACCATCCGGTGTCCTACCACCCAGATGCCGATAGCAGTCCAGTAAAAAAATATACAGCTGCTACAGTGGTGAAGAATCTACTGAAAATCTTCACCCAGTATGGATTTCCGAGGGAGATTCAGAGCGACTGTGGTACCAACTTCACCAGTGATCTCTTCAAACGGACTCTGGAGGAGTTCAACATCAAACAGGTACTGTCCAGCCCCTATCATCCTGCTTCACAGGGTTCTCTCGAGCGTAGTCATCAAACCATCAAGGCACTCTTAAAAAAGTTCTGTAATGAGACCTCAAAGGATTGGGATAGGCAAATTGATCTCATTATGTGTATTTCAGAAGTCTTCCCAACGAGTCACTAGGAGTATCTCCTTATGAGATGCTCTACGGACGTAAGTGCCGTACACCTCTCAAGGCTTTCAAGGATTCTCTACGTGATGACACCTTCAGTGAGCATCAGAGTGTGCCCCAGTATCTCCAAAATCTCCGACACATTCTAGAGAGGGTCCATTCCTTTGCCAGCAACAACCTACAGAAAGCCCAGGAGAGGATGAAGACTCGTTACGACCGGCACTGTAAAGTAAGGAAGTTTACACCAGGAGACTTAGTGCTTGCCTATTTCCCTATCCCAGGTTCTCCTTTACAGAACAGGTTCTCAGGACCCTACCGTGTTAAGGAGTGCCGGAACAACTTCAACTACGTTCTCGAGACACCCGATAGGCGGCGGAAGACCCAGCTGTGCCACATTAATTTACTCAAGCCCTACCATGGGGTTCCTCCCACTGTGTTAACCAATTTCACCTCATTTACAGGTCCATACAGCCACAGTGAGACCTTCCCTGCTTCTCCTTCCGAGAGCACTGACACTGAGACAGCGCTCTCTAACTCGGAAATCCTTACTAACCTTCAACATCATTTTCAGGACGATAATAGTGCTCCACTAATCAAACTCGTCAGAGAATATCAAGAGTTGTTTCGAGATGACCCCCAAGAGTGTACTGTAACTCGGCACGACATCCAACTGCTACCTGACACCCAGCCGATTCGCCAACCATTCTACCGAATCAGCCCGAGCAAAACGGAAGTCATGCGGGCTGAGGTACAGTATCTCTTGGACCATGGACTGGCTACCCCCTGTGAGTCCCCCTGGGCCTCACCATGCATCCTGGTACCCAAACCTCACGGCAAAATCCGTCTGTGTACGGATTATAGGAAGTTGAACCAGGTCACAGTGAAGGACGCCTACCCAATACCCAGAGTAGACGACATTTTGGATGCCATTGGTAATGCCCGCTACCTGTCTCAGGTAGACCTACTAAAGGGCTACTACCAGGTGAGTTTAACGGAGCGAGCTAAGGTACTGTCCGCCTTTATAACCCCTTTGGTCTCTACAGGTACCATCGCCTTCCCTTTGGACTCTGCAATGCCCCAGCCACCTTTCAGAGAGCTGTCAACCGCGTCATCCAGGGCTTGGAAAACACCTATGCCTATTTGGACGACATGTGGTAGCATCCAACACCTGGAGCGAACACCTGCTCCAGCTACAACGATTGTTCTACAAGCTCCTGAAAGCCGGCCTCACCATCAATTTGGGCAAGTCCACCTTCGCGAAAGGTAAAGTGCGGTACCTGGGTCATGTTATAGGGAGTGGCAACCTGGCTCCGTTAAACATTCACATTCAAGCAATCCAACAGTATCCACAGCCTACTACCAGGAAGCAGCTCCTGCGCTTCCTTGGTCTTGCTTCCTATTACCGTAGGTTTGTGAAGAATTTTAGCACTGTTGCAACCCCATTAATCACCTTAACCAGTCCCAAGCAACGGTATAATTGGACCAGAGAGCAAACCGTTGCATTCGAACAACTCAAATTCCTCCTCTGTTCTAATCCCATTCTCGCCTCACCAGATATCAAGAAGCCTTTCATCCTCCATGTCGACGCCAGTGGTACCGGCATCGGAAGTGTCTTAATGCAGCAGCGAGGCGAGGAGGTTCTACCTGTCAGCTACTACAGTTGCAAGTTGAAGCCTCATCAGAAGAACTACAGTACTATAGAGAAGGAACTCCTGTCCATCGTCCTGAGCTTACAACACTTTGCACCATATCTGCACGGTGCTAGGTCCACTACCATCTATTCGGACCACAACCCTCTGAGATTTTTACATCAAGCCCAATTTAATAACCAACGTCTGCTGCGATGGGCTTTATATCTTCAAGGCTTCAACTTAAAGATCTGCTACATCAAGGGGCCTGATAACATCATCGCTGATGCCCTCTCCAGAGTGCATGAGGTAGAGGCAGCTCCACCTCCCACTCTACCTCCAGTGGACGTGATTCACCCGAAACGGCAGGCTTCGGGGGAGAGTTGTGACGATAATCTCTTATCAGAGATTTAGCCTGCTATTTCTGCGAATCACGCCTGTCCTCATCAATATACAAGATACGTTTTGTAGTGGCTAAACGTACATACTAGCCACACGTACCAGCAACTCCCTCCTTCCCCCCCACTGCTGCACCTGGTCGACGCGCCGAACCCTTCAACGGCCTAACGAGCGACTTGCGACCATCCAGCTTCCTCATTGGCCGCCAACCAACACTCCACTCCGGCTCCCCGCCAATCACAAGACCTCACCAGTTATTGTTGGAGTCCCTTACGTTTCTGCCAGCCAGAATATTGTGTGCTCGCAAGCTGTGAACTCCTAAGTGACTCACTCTGTGTGGTCAAATAGAGGTTCATAGTTAGTGCATATATTCCAGCATTCATATTTTACTTACTTTTGTATATCAATTCTCCTCCCCATTAACGTAATCTATTTTCATGTTTATATTGTTTATTATTTTTGCCAGTAAGCCAAGATTTTGCATTTATTTCAATTTGTGTTTTTATTGTTATTAAAATCCATATTTTTTATTATTGCTTTTAGTCTTTCCAACCTTACCACAGATTACCAAATCACGCAGTCATTCTTTTTTTTTCTCTTTTTTTTCCTTTTCTTTTTTTTATATATTATATGTGGCCCAGCACTGACACCTGCTAGTTGGAAGACTGCCGACCACCATTTCCAACTCGTTACCGTCACAATATATATATATATATATATATATATATATATATATATATATATATATATATATATATATATATATATATATATATATATATATATATATATATAATGCAGAAAATCCACAGAGAAATGAGAAAGGGAGATGAATGTTTTGGCCGATCAAGGCCGTTGTCAAGACCAGACTGTCATCACAGTAGTGTCTACTGCGTCTAGTCTAGTAAATAATTATCAACAGAAGTCACCCAAAACGGGAAGGCTCTGTAGCACCATCAAACGTGTGGAATAATCAAAGGGCGCTAAATATCACCAAGGATGCCAATACGAGAACAGAAATGCATAAGGTGAACGACATCAAAAGTATCCGATTCACCAAGAATTCAATCGAGGGACAAGCGACCGCAGGGGACGGTCGGAAAGCAAGACACACGCTCCTCCTGGAGGTCAGGACATTCAACAAGGATATATATGACTGTAAGAGGGACAAGGCAATTTGGACAACAAGGAGCAGGGTGACGCTCTATTAATTAAGTGACTGTGGGTTAAGCGTGTATGTCCAATACGCAACCTCGCCAGAGCTGTTTCCCATCGCCGGTTACAGTGATAGGAGGAAGGCCATGGGGACACACACCACTCTTAAGAGTATGCAGTTTGTTACTAGTAACAGAAGATAAACAACCCAGCCAATGGGCAAGTATGGAGGAACGAATAACTGAGTAAAAGCTCGAATAAGGAATATCTTTACGGGAGAAGGGACAAGAGCAGACAGCTTCCCTAGCATCAGCATCCGCACGCTCATTTAAAGAAGACACCAATATGGCTGGAAACCAAGCAAAACTAAACTGACTTAAATTTACTGGAAATAAGAATATATATATTAACGACTTCTCCATCATCATAAGAAGGAAGGTGAAACGCCATGCAACCTTTGAAGAGACAACTAACACAACACCTGTACCCCTATTAGACTATTTTACAGGAACCTCTTTTCCACAGCTCATAAAACAGCGGAAAGGGTCCTGAAAGACATTGTTAATAGAAACGTTATCCCTACAGACAAAAATCAGAAGATACAATTGACGATTTACTATAAAACCAAGAAAACTGCCAACCTACTCATGAGAAACTCTTCAGACACAAAGCAGAATGCTTTGAAAGAGACCATTGTCGTCTATGCCTTCAAATGCCCACTTGGGGACTGTAAGCCTCAAAGAACTCAGTATAGGCATAGACAACAACATCTCTTTCCAGGCAATTAATGATGCATAAGCAACAGGGCTCTATCAAGGACCATATAATCTCTTCCCACAACCAGACCATCACCAGAGAAGTCTTAACAAAAAACACGGAAATCATCGATAGATACAGCGATAGCAGGCGGCTTGATATCTGCAAGGCACTACACATTAAGAAGTCAACACCAGCAATCAACAGCCAATTAATGCACAATTATATTCTACCCACTTCAAGACTCTGCTCCAATATAGAAGCATCAAGAAATATGGGCCAATAGGCCCTCTGCAGTTACTTCCATTCTTCCCTTTAGCTTATACCCATTGTTTCTTGTTCTGTGTTGTGTTGAAAGTTTGTTTTCACCTTATCCAAAATTATTGTAACATATCACCTCACCGAAATGCAGGTATAAAATGAAAGCTGTTTAAACTCTGTTTAGTGTTAGTTGTGTGTGTGTAACCTAAAGTCTTTGAAAATGTAATAAGTTATTACGAAATGCGTTCTAGCGTCGCGTCAGACTAGAAATAAAAATGAATTTTGGAGAACTGATTTTTCAATTACCATTGACAGTGAAAAGAAACATAAGAACTATGGAGAAAATTTGTGTTAGAATTATTAATCTTACTTTTTCGGTCATATTTAATAATATATGTCTACAGGAAAGACTGCTACCTGTATATATATATATATATATATATATATATATATATATATATATATATATATATATATATATATATATATATATATATATATATATATATATATATATATATATATATATATATATATATGTATATGTATATATATATATATATATATATATATATATATATATATATATATATATATATATATATATATATATATATATATATATATGTATTACCTAAGTGTAGTTACAGGATGAGAGCTACGCTCGTGGTGTCCGTCTTCCCAGTGTCCTTCCCTTCCCGTCTTGGTGTGTGGTAATTACCTAAGTGTAATTACCTAAGTGTAGTTACAGGATGAGAGTTACGCTCGTGGTGTCCCGTCTTCCCAGCACTCTTTGTCATATAACGCTTTGAAATTACTGACGGTTTTGGCCTCCACCACCTTCTCACTAACTTGTTCCAACCGTCTACCACTCTGTTTACAAAAGTGAATTTTGTATATTTCTCTGCATCTTTGTTTTGTTAGTTTAAATCTATGACCTCTTGTTCTTGAAGTTCCGAGTCTCAGGAATCTTCCCTATCAATTTATATCGTTACTATTTTGTACGTAGTGATCATATCGCCTCTTTTTCTTCTATCTTCTAGTTTGGCATATTTAATGCCTCTAACCTCTCCTCGTAGCTCTTGCCTTCAGTTCTGGGAGCCACTTAGTGGCATGTTGTTGCACCTTTTCCAGTTTGTTGATGTGCTTCTTAAGATATGGGCACCACACAACCGCTGCATATTCCAGCTTTGGTCCAAAAAAGTCGTGAACAATTTCTTTAGTATTTCTCCATCCATGTATTTAAAAGCAATTCTGAGGTTAGAAAGTGTAGCATAGGCTCCTCGCACAATGTTCTTAATGTGGTCCTCAGGTGATAGTTTTCTATCTAGAACCACCCTAGATCTCTTTCTTTATCAGAATTCTTTAAAGATTTCTCACATAATATATAGGTTGTGTGGGGTCTATGTTCTCCTATTCCACATTCCATAACATGGCTTTATTAACATTAAATTCCATTTGCCAAGTGGTGCTCCATATACTTATTTTGTCCAGGTCATCTTGAAGGGCATGACAATCATCTAAGTTTCTTATCCTTCCTATTATCTTAGCATCATCAGCAAACATGTTCATATAATTCTGTATACCAACTGGTAGATCATTTATGTAGACAATAAACATCACTGGTGCAAGAACTGAACCCTGTGGTACTCCACTTGTGACATTTCTCCAGTCCGATACATTGCCTCTGATCACTGCCCTCATTTTTCTATGTCAGAAATTTTTTCATCCATGTTAGAAGCTTACCTGTCACCCCTCCAATATTTCCAGTTTCCAGAACAACTCTTATGTGGAACTCTGTTGAAAGCTTTTTTAGGTCCAGATAGATGCAGTCAACCCAACCATCTCTTTCCTGTAATATCTCTGTGGCTCGATCATAGAAACTGAGTAAATTCGATACACAGGATCTTCCAGATCGAAAACCATACTGTCTGTCTGATATTATATAATTTCTCTCCAGGTGTTCTACCCATTTAGTTTTGATTATTTTTCCAATACTTTCACTATTACACTTGTCAATGATACAGGTCTATAATTGAGGGGGTCTTCCCTGCTGCCACTTTTGTAGATTGGAACTATGTTAGCCTGTTTCCACACGTCTGCTACGATTCCTGTACACAGGGATGCCTGAAAGATCAGGTGAAGTGGAATGCTGAGCTCAGATGCACATTCTCTCAGAACCCATGGTGAAACTCCATCTGGACCAACTGCTTTGTTCTTACTGAGCTCCTTAGCATATTTTCCACTTCATCTCTAGACACCTCTATACGCTCTATGTTGTTCTCTGGAATTCTTATTGTGTCTGGTTCTCTGAAGATTTCATTTTGTACAAACACACTTTGGAACTTTTCATTTAATGTTTCACACATTTCCTTTCATTTTCCGTGAATCTGTTTCCCATTTTCAACCTCTGGATATTATCCTTTACCTGCAATTTGCTTTTATGAATTTGTAGAAAGGCCTGGTTCTGTTTTACATTTATCCGCTATCCCTTTTCAAAATTTCTTTCTGCCTCTCTCCTTACTGCCGTATAGTTGTTTCTCGCATCTTTGTATCGCTGGTATGTTTGGGGGTTGGCCTCTTCCTATACTGATTCCATTTTGTGTCTTTTGGTCTCTGGCCCTCTCACAATTTCTGTTGAACCAATCCTGTTTTCTGGCCCTGCATCTCTGTTTTGGTATGAATGTTTGTGTGCCTTCCTCGTTATTTTGCAAATTTGGCATACATTCATTTACTTCCCTGCCTAGCAACAAGTCTGTCCAATTACACTCATTAAAAAAATTTCGAAGTTCCCATAGTGACCTCTCCTTAAATCGAGTTTATCAACTGTTTCAATGTCCCCATTTTCTTCTAGATGATATCTTAAAGCATATTCAATGTCTAACAGGACGTGATCACTCTTTCCCAAGGGAGGAAGGTACTGGATGTCAAATATCTCTTCTTCTTTCCTGGTGAATACTAGATCCAGTACTGATGGTACATCTCCTTCCCTCATTCTTGTGGCCTGCTTTATGTGTTGATACAAGAATGTCTCCAGAATGAGGTTCACAAATCTGCATGTCCAAAAGTCCTCCGTTCTTGCTTCATAGGCCTCCCAGTCTATTGCTTTAAAGTTGAAGTCCCCCAGTATCAACAGTCGTGATTTATCTTTATCTGCTTGTACAATAATATCTCTCATGACCATTATGAGGCCTTCTCGTTTGTCATCCAGTTCTTCCTTTGTCCATGTGTTGCTTGCTGGTGGGCTGTAGGCATTTAAAATTATCAGCTTATCATCCTGATTCCAGATCTGCAATGCCATTATGTCAATATCTCGAGGGTTTTCAAATATTAACTCTCTTACCTTCAGGTGTTTTTTCACCAGTACAGCCACTCCTCCTCCCTTCCTAGTTTTCCTGTCACGTCTCCAAACTGAATAGCCTCTTGGGAATATGACTTCATTAATATATTTCCTTCAAGTTTCGTCTCTGATAATGCGACAATATCTGGGACCCTAAGCGGATTATATCTTGCAACTCCAAAGTTTTTGACCTCACTCCATCTATGTTGGTATATACAATTTTCAGGAACATGTTCCCTTTCCTTTGCTCTTTACTCCCCTTCCACTACTGATCTTGTTGCTTTGTTTTTATGTACCATTTCACAAGCTTTCCAGTCCCTGTCACTTTGTAGAAAAAAGAATTTCTGTCTTCTTCATTTCTATCCCATTTAGACGTTTGCCTCAATTAGGTTCATTTTCAGCTTTTCTCTGTCTTCCTTGGAGAGGTCTTGTCTTATTGACCAAAGTTTGCCAACCTCATCACTCTGCAATTTCCTGGCATTTCTAAGCACTTCCATCATGTTTTTCACTCCATTAAATGTCACCCTTAAGGGGCGGTTCTTGTCTTTCTCATATTTTCCTATTCTTCTAAAATCACTGACATTTTCCCTTGAGCCTTCTCCTAAACCTACTATTTCTCTATGATTTTCATCTCTTCTGCTGCTCGGTCCACCCTAGATGAAATTTCCTTCTCTAAACATCCAAAATGATTATGGACTTAGTTTATCTGCAGTGTTTGTACTAGTTTACTGTTGGTAACCAGTTCTTTCCTAATTGCTTGCCTAATTTCTGCTTCTTGTTGGTCATTTCTGGTTTTGACTTCCGAACACACTTCTTTGATAGTCTCTTTCTCTTTTACAACTTGAGCATATGTCGCTTTTATTTCTTCTTTATACTTTCTAGTTCTTTATTCACCTCCTCTATGTGAGTTGTCAGTGAAGTTTCCAGTTGGAGATCCTTACCTAACTATGTTTGCTCTTAGGCTCGCTTGGAGTTGTTCACCATATGAGTCTATTCTTGTTTATTTCTTCAAAGTCACCACACTTCACTTTCACGCCTCATTTTCTTTCACTAGTTCCTTGATTTGCTCTCCTGATTTGTTACCTTGTCTGTTAATGCAGTAATAATCTTACCTTGCTGAAGAAAATAGTCGCTGTATGCAAAGCAAATGGCGAAATTTCTGGGGGCAGAAGAAAACGAATACCAATCTGTGACTAAACGTCCATGTTTGCGTGCGCATCACGCTGGGGCATTTAAGCGCGTCCAGGGGACTCGGCCACTCTTGCTGGCCGTCTCCCGGATGTGAAACCCCTCCCCTCCCCTTCTCCCCTTCCCCCGCCCCCCTTCCTCTCCCGTTTCTCCCCCCCTCCCCTTTGGCCCTCCCCTCATCCCTCGGCCCCCACCAGCTGTGCCCTCGGCTGCTGAAACATCGCTGGACCACCTTCCGCCGAGCAGCAGCAGCTGTGCTTTGCCCCCGGGGCACGCTCGGTCTTAACAAAAAACACAAAACCGCCATCTTTTCCGGTCAAGCGTTGCTTAACCTATGAGACATCCTCGGGCACTACATGCCAACTTTTCTTCCTCCACCCCGTATTCCATGCCAACTACTGAACAACACCACCAGCTTGTGCCCACAGCTGGCTAGACATCAAGCTTGGGACACAGCAATCCGCCCGTAACAACAGCCAGCTGTGCTCGGGCCCCCAGGTTATGCCTCGCTTGGAATACCACAAGCTGCGCCAACAGATTGCTGGCCTCATCTGCTGAAGACCACAAGCCGCCGGAACATGCATCATCATTCTGTGCTCTGTCCCCCAGTTGTCACTTGGTTCAAGACTGTCACACCGATGCCCCGCATCTGTTCCTGTGCAGTAATGTGCGAGGAATATCTGCATTGGCTCCACAGGTGCAGCCTAACTTAGCAGGCCCCTGTGGCTTGTGCCCCAGGGGCATGCTCAGCACGCTCAGCCTTCGGCTGCTGGGTCACATTCGGACGGGAACCACTTCGTCGGAACATCAGCTGCCGGAACAGGCGATGGTACAAAGCCTCAGCCGTGGTATGCAGGCTCGGTATCGAACAGCCCTGGTTTTCATTCCTCTTCGAGTACACGACCGAATGAACCGAGGCGTTCCATTTTTTTCCTTCAATCTGCTTGACCGCCTGATGGCCTGAAAACGAACGGGGGGGGGGGGGGCGGGCCTCCTTTTCCCCAGAAATAGAAACATGGGCATCTAGCTTTAGTCCGGGGCCCTCCACTCCTTGCTTTATTTCGTGCCGCCCGCGTAGATTCCCGCCCCTCTTTCCCACCGTTCCATCTGTTTACCTATACTTCTTCCCCCCCCCCTGTCCCCTCTTCTTTCCCAGAGGGATAGTGGGTGTACCCATGCCGCGTAACAGCAGAGTGCTTGGCACCAGGGGCAGCTCAGCCCGGAACACCACCGGCTGTGCCATCAAATGCTTGTACAAATAATCGTCTCTGGTAACCCTGTAGACATCAGCGGAACAATCAGCAATCGTTGCTTGCCCCCCGGTGTCTGCACAGATGGAGACACCCCCACCTTTAGCCATCGCTGCTGGATCATCGGCTGGAACCTCAGCAGCTGGAACAACAGCCGCTGTGCTTGCCCCCCCTGGAGCATTCTCGGCGGCACAGAAGCCAAACCATTTTGTCCACGACGTCATTGACCGTGACTGCCTTTACCCCCACATCCCTCCTGGTTACATCTTCTTCTTTTCTTTGATCCCCGCAGTTTTGTCTTTTCATCCTTGCCACCTTTAGGGATATCGTGCTTGCCTTCGTGCGCGGGTCCTACTCCTGGCTATGTCACATTGTGGTCTCTTCCTCGTTTCGTCCCCTTCCAGTTCCCCTACAGCCTGCCTTGTTTTCTTTTTCTTCCGTTCGGTTTTCCTATCCTTGGTGCGCCTCTCATTCTTTCCTGTATTCCTTTCCTCATGTCCCTGTCAACTGCCATGGTACCCTGCATCCTCTGGCTATGTGCCCTTCGCGGCAAGAGAAGGATTAACACAGGTTATCTTTCCCTGGGGTGGCCTCCCTCTAGATGTGGCTGGATCCACCCTCGGTCTCTCGTCTGCGATAACTGACTCAGCCTGGATAAATAAATGAGGGGAAGAATAAACGGGAAAAATGAAAACACAGAGCCAGACATAATGACTGTTTAAGAAATAAGCCCTTCTTTGTGCGTACCCCCAACATTGCATAGGGTAACCTGGCACTAGCTAGGCTCCTTCGCTATGTGCCATGACATTCTCCCCAGTTGCATCAAATGCTGCACTTGCGCACTGACTCAGATAGGTTAAGGGCATTGAGTAATGTGGCACCTTCCGGAACACAATTCAGTAACACACGGACTTCAGACTTCGAGGACGCCTGAATCATTTTCCCCCATTCTCGACACTCAAGAGGGCAAACCGCCAATGAATTACCATGTGTGTTAGATATAGTTCACGTTCTTAAACTCCAGCCACACTCTGTCACACTCGAAACGGCCGTCTCCTGAATGCTTTTACAAGTGTCTATTCTTCCGATGGCAAGACGACGGAGACTCTGCCCACACTCTGGACACACTCGTGATGGTTTGTCAACCGATGCGCTAAAATGTGAGTCTCCATATGACGAAGCAGATTAACCTCTTTGCGCACTTGGGACACTCGTGAGGTTTGTCATCTACCCTTGTGGGGGCTGTACACTTGTGGGGGATTGTCAGCCGAATGGAATAAAATAGGAGGTGCACTAAATTGTGAGTCGTCATATGACGAAGAAGACTGAAGCTCTTCCCACACTAGGGACACTCGAGAGGTTTGCCCTCTAGGCTTGTGGGTTTTGTCAGCCGAATGTAAAAATTATAAGGGGACCTACTTCGAAGATTCCTGAACCTCTTCCCAGCTTCCCTCCTCCTCGTTACCGTGCCACCAACATGTGAGTCTTCATATCTCCAAACTGAATGAGGCTCTTCCCCCTCTGTACACTTAAGAATATGATAAGAATTGCGTGAGCACTTGGCGCGCAAGGGGTGATGCTCCCTTTAGGCGCAGCCCTGTGAAGGATAGTCCTTAACGCTGATGTGTGGAAACACGTTTGTAGTGTACG
>WNGS01150378.1:0-10102 GCA_020271785.1 Procambarus virginalis
AACGAAAAGGATGTAAAGGATCTGGGTGTACTCATGTCGGAAGACCTTACCTTTAAAGAAACACAATAAAGTAGCCGTCACAACTGCAAGAAAAATGACAGGTTGGATAACAAGAACTTTTCACACTAGAGATGCTATACCGATGATGACACTTTTCAAAACGCTTGTGCTCTCTAGAGTGGAGTACTGCTGCACAATGACAGCCCCTTCCAAAGCTGGAGAAATTGCTGACTGGAGAGCGTGCAGAGATCCTTTACTGCTAGAATCCACTCGGTAAAACATCTAAATTACTGGGACCAACTAAAGAGCCTAAATCTGTATTCCCTTGAGCGCAGGCGGGAGAGATACATAATTTACACGTGGAAAATATTAGAGGGGCTGGTCCCAAACCTGCACACAGAAATAACATCACATGAGACCAGAAGACATGGCAGGATGTGCAGAATACCCCCGTTGAAAAGCAGAGGTGCAACTGGTACTCTGAGAGAGAACTCTATCAACATCAGAGGCCCGAGACTGTTCAACACGCTTCCACTACACATAAGGGACATAACTGGCAAACCCCTCACAGTGTTCAAGAGAGAACTGGATAAGCACCTCCAAAGGATACATGATCAACCAGGCTGTGACTCATACGTCAGGCTGCGAGCAGCCGCGTCCAACAGCCTGGTTGATCAGTCCAGCAACCAGGAGGCCTGGTCGATGACCGGGCCGCGGGGACGATAAGCCCCAGAAGCACCTCAAGGTATCCTCAAGGTATCCCTGGAAATTCAGTATGCAGTCAATGAGAATGCCAAGGAATTTGCCATCTCAGGATTAACAAATTTGGGTATTGTTAAACCTGAGATTTATTTGATTTGAGGATTTATTGCCAAACAAAATATAGAAAGTTTTGTCAATATTAAGGGTGAGTTTGTTGGCAGTTAGCCAGTGATGGACTTTATTTAGCTCAGTATTCACTGACATTTAAAGCAAGGAGGTCAGGACTGGAGTAAATGAAGGTCGTGTCGTCGGCAAATAGAATTGGTTTGAGATGTTGGGGGGGGGGGGGGCATTTGGAAGGTCATTAATGTAGATGAGAAAGAGGAGAGGGCCAAGTATGTTGCCCTGGGGACCCCTTTGTGTACAGAGCTCAGTTACTCGGCGGACACCATCGCGAGCGCATCACGTTCCGATGACTGACCCCGCTCAGCGAGACGTTCCTCGCGATCTCTGACCGAGGACGAAATTACTCGTAATTTGTTCCTGGATGGTGATGAGTCTGATATAGACGACTCAGACTTTGATCATGACTACACACAGCCCTCAGAGGTGGATACGACCAACGACGAGTGTGAACATGCTGGCTCCACCAGGGCTAGGCCTAGCATCTCGCCCATGCCTCCTCGCCCTCACTCGACCCCAATTTGTGCAAGACCACACAGTTTATGTGCTCCCTTGCAAGATATTGATGTTTTGCTCGACGATTCTGAAGGTGAATTGTTTTCCGGTTTTAGTGACTTAGAATCGGAAAATAGTTTCGCTAGTGCTAGTGGAGGAGTGTGTGGTGTTGCCAAGTGACAATTTGTCGTGTCAGCAGCATCTGGCCAAGCCATGCGGCACCGCATGGCACCACATGAACAAAGACCCTCAACATCGAGGAATTTTCCATCACCGTCCCTGCCCGCCCCTACTGTTCCTAGACCTGCTTCAGCTCCTGGTACACGGTTTCCTCGCCATGGTGCCGCTATTGGCTCTAGAAAGACACCCGGTGTTTGTGTGGAGTGATGGGACAGATTTTGTTCCACAAATTCCTGTTTTTGATAATTCGGATCTTGGAATTAGACATTTACCCTGATAAAGGTGCAGATATGTGTGAAATGGACTATTTTACTGCATGTTTTGATGAGCCGCTAATGGAACATCTTGTTCATGAGACGAACAAATATGCGAGTGATCTCATTGATGAGGAGGAGTTATCCGATTTTTCACGTTTGCAGCGATGGAAAGATACGACTGTAGGTGAAATGTATGTGTTTTTGGCACTGTGTATGTTGATGAAACATTGTGTCAAACACGTAATCGATCATTACTGGAGCAAAGACCATACTGTTCCAACACCAATGTTCGGCAAATATATGTCTAGACAGATTTGCAATAATCCTCAGGTGTCTTCACTTTGAAAATGATGAAGACAGGAATGATGATGATAGACTTTGGAAGGTAAGGCACGTACTGAATGAACTTATCGCAAAGTATAGGTACAGGGTATTTCTACGTATCAGCTCAAAAGCTTGTGATTGACGAATCCCTTGTGCTTTTCAAAGGACGTCTTGCCTTCAAGCAGTATATTCCCTATAAACGCCCCGATTTGGATTGAAATTCTTTGTACTCTGACTGTGAAACAGGAATTGTGTTATATATGACAATGTATATGGGTACAAATTTTGAGGGTACAATCAAAAAATGGGTACAATACTTTAAGGGTTAATCTGTTAATATTTGCCCGCAGTTACCCACAAAGAATACATGGACGACTTCGTTCAGCTTCGATTACGGAGGTCATGTACTTCGATTACGGAGGTCATGATTACGGAGGAGTACGATGAAATCTTCCGTGCATTATCTACGGGAAGCAGCATAAACGACAAGTTAACAAATTATATTGAAGAAAACAAGCTGGCACTCGAGCCTGAAAATCGGATTGTCTCTCAGAAAGGGGAAGTTTTTAATTGTAATTTTATTGTAACACATTTATTTATTTATATACAAGAAGTTACATTGGGTTTATGAGAGTACATAACATGTGTTCACATTCTTGTAAAGTATGCATGCATCGTTTTGGGCAGGTCCTTAACCCTCAAGTTGCTCTTTACTATTTGGCCTTTGTCACTCGGAGGTGCATAAAAAAAAAATCTTATTAACCTGTTAATTTGTGTTCCTGGACCACGAGAAAAAAAAATTTAATTGTACTTACCAATGGTGTAAGTGAGCTGATAATATGAGCGATGACGTCACACCCTGCATGCTTGCTCATGCAAGGTGCATCCTGGAGATTGATTGATAAAGATTAAGCCACCCAAGATGTGGCATGAGCATGAATATCCCATAACATCCTGGAGACGTTGCGCGTGGTCTTCAAGCAGCCAGAGTTGCCACGAATTTATTTTTGCGGCATTATTAACAGTGTCCATTCATATTTTATCACAATTTTTTTTTTAATAATTGTGTTTTCTATAATGTTACTTGATATTCAATTATAATACAGCTTGCATTCATTCAGTATACACATGAATAATAGTGTCACAATAATGTGCACACAAATGTTTTCAATTACGCCATATATAATATGTATTCACATGTTTCATTATTATATTCACACACATCCACTCATTATTTACTGTTTTTTTCAACATTATTGCACATTTAGAAGTCTTTGACACAGTGGTAGCCATTGAAGCAGTTAACACACAATGGGACTGCACATACTTCACACCATGTTTGCACCTGTTTACGTTTCTGTGGCCTCGTTTTTGTAGTTCTACAAACTATGCAATCACATTGGCCTATTGCATGCTTTCCAGCTGGTGGCAAATGTTTACTCTGTGTACTTGAAAGGTCTCCGTGTAAGTGAGCGTGGGTGTGGCAGAATGGTGCAATACTGGGTTCATAATGGGTCTTTGTATGCCAGAAATTTCTTTGCCAAACTTTGTTAGTAACTGTGTCACAACTGTAAAACAAAACTAACGGAAAGTTGGTTTACGTCCTGTTTTCAGCAGATACATATTGAAGCTGTTCAGCATGCTTAGTCTACAAGACGGAAAAAACGTTTTTTTCGTCTACTTCAGTGTTTTCCGTACACACTCGACACCGCCCACTATCGTGTCACATTTATCAACCAAACGCATGTTGATATTATTGTCAAGAACACAATCTGATTTATATACTGGTTGTTTCGCTGCTCGGTTCACCTTGCCACTGTTCACCATTGTACCATAATGAACGGTTGTCAGCAAGTTCACTTCTCTCGTCTTTCCACCTAACTGAGAGTATTTGATCACATTTTCTTAGCTGGCAGTCACCAACTTCAAAATTATTGTCAAACACTGGCAGTTAGGTGGAAAGACAAGAGAGAAGTGAACTTGCTGACAACCGTTAAAAATTATAACAAAAATTATAACAGCAAACCGTCAAAAATGTTTACAGGAACATTGCAAGAACTTTTGACACAAAAGCAGATTAGAATAATACACAATAACAACAATACACAACAATGAAAGGATTACTAGGTACATTAGGACAGCATTCCAGGGTTACACATTGGTTCACTGAAGCAAAATATGAGGATCATTTAAAGGAATAACGCAGCAGGATAATTACTCGATACAACAACCATGATATCAGATGATACTGTTAATCGCAACTATCTCTTGCTTAAACTCCAGCATTATGGAATCCGAAGCCTTGCCATCGACTATATCCGATCCCAACTTAGTGACATACACCAATGTGTAGCCGTCAATGATACAACCTCTTCCACTCTACCAATAACCGTTGGAGTGCCACAGGGCAGCATCTTGGAACCTCTTCTATTTCTTATATATATCAATGATCTGCCTAATGTTTCTAATATTCTTAAACCTATATTGTTTGCTGATGATACTATTCTCATCTATTCAGACCCCAACCCCACATACACTAAATAATGTTTTGAATAATGAATTAAAAAAAAGTCCACTTAACAAGAGACAACTTCAGCACCCACATTCAACACATAACTAAGAAAGTCTCTAAAACAGTTGGTATACTCTCCAAAATCAGATATTATGTTTCTAACTCTGCTCTCCTCTCACTATATTATGCACTAATCTATCCCTATCTTATTATGGTATCTGTGTGCGGGGGTCAACCACTGCAAACCACCTGAAGCCCATCATTACCTAGCAAAAAATCTGCCATCAGAATAACAAACTCTGCTTTCAGACAACACTTAGCTCCCTTGTTTAAATCCCTTAACATGCTAATAAAACCCTCGGTTCTTGAGGCTGTGGTCTTGTTTGAAGCTTATTTGCCACGTTTACTGTGCCTCTTTGAGGAGGCCAGGTTCTGGCTTATGGTCCCTTATAGGCCAATAGAACCATGCAAATGACAACACCTAATAGTATGACACATTAGAAATAGTAGCTTCAGCAAACCACTGGAGCTCACCTAGAAATTGGTGTTTCATTACATTCAATGCCGGATTTTTTAACTGATTAATATATTTCTAAATTATTTTACAGGAAAAATGTACCATCACTCCCCTAAATACATATTTAACACCATATACAAGGGAATCGATCAAATAAATTTTGATTGCAAGGACATCATTGATGATTCCTTGTATGGTCAAGAGGCCATAATTATGGCTTATGGCCAGAGTGGAACCGGAAAAACTTGCACATTAGACAACATGCAGCAGCAAGTATTTGAAAGGCTACTGAAAAGGAGCCAAGAACAAACTAAGTTTTTTTCTTAAATACTGTACCGTATTGGCTAGCTAACCCTGATTTCACTTGTCGAGAGTATACGGGTATTATAACAATTATATACAATAGGGCCTCGACTTACGATGCTATTCCGTTCCAAAACAAAAAAAATTTACTTATTTAGTAAAATCTACAGAGGGTGGTGCATGGCCGTTCTTAGTTGGTGGAACGATTTGTCTGGTTAATTCCGATAACGAACGAGACTCTGGCCTATCGACTCTTACCTATCATATCTATATATATTGTGATTCATTGATTTCAGGCTCATTGGTCTTCATAGATTTAATGCGAATTGAAACCATGGAAGATGTCTCTGGCACAGAAGCAGCCACCCAAGAAGAGATGAAAAGCAGGAGCAAGACATTCACATTTGAGTGTTTCTAGAAGACTTATCAAGGCAAGATAAATCATCTTGAATTGACACACACTCTTGTAGCATAAATTTGTACCTATGTAATGATCTGGTGCTCAGATCATGCTTCCCCCCCTCTCCTCCCTTTCTCCCCTCCCCTTGTCTGTCATTCGTCTCCCCCTCCCTTTGGTCATCCCTCCCATTTGTCACAGTCTGACCCTCATGGCCATAAACAGTTTGAAGTCACTTGTTCCCCCCCTCTCTCCCGTCCATCTTTCCAGTGACTAATTGGAAATACCTCAGGGCCAACAAACTTGTGCTCTCAAATTACACGTGGGTGCCCAGCCGGTGAGTGCCCAGCAAACCACTGGAGCTCACCTAGAAATTGGTGTTTCATTACATTCAATGCCGGATTTTTTAACTGATTAATATATTTCTAAAATATTTACAGGAAAAATGTACCATCACTCCCCTAAATACATATTTAACACCATATACAAGGGAATCGATCAAATAAATTTTGATTGCAAGGACATCATAGACGATTCCTTGTATGGTCAAGAGGCCATAATTATGGCTTATGGCCAGAGTGGAACCGGAAAAACTTGCACATTAGACAACATGCAGCAGCAAGTATTTGAAAGGCTACTGAAAAGGAGCCAAGAACAAACTAAGTTTTTTTCTTAAATACTGTACCGTATTGGCTAGCTAACCCTGATTTCACTTTTAGAGAGTATATTATAACAATTATATACAATGGGGCCTTGACTTACGATGCTAATCCGTTCCCAAAGATGGATCGTAACTCGAAATATTGTAAGTTGACGTGATTTTTCCCATAAGAAATAAAGGGATTTGAATTAATCCGTTCCCCACCCTCCAAAATATTAACATACAAATACATTTTATACTGAATACAATGTTTTTTTCTAACTACAATACAGTACCTAAGTTGATCTTACCTTTATGGAGGGCTCTTGAGGGCGTATATATAGGTTGTGTGGGGTCTATGTTCTCCTATTCCACATTCCATAACATGGCATTTATTAACATTAAATTCCATTTGCCAAGTGGCGCTCCATGTACTTACTTTGTCCAGGTCATCTTGAAGGGCATGACAATCATCTAAGTTTCTTATCCTTCCTATTATCTTAGCATCATCAGCAAACATGTTCATATAATTCTGTATACCAACTTGTAGATCATTTATGTAGACAAACATCACTGGTGCAAGAACTGAACCCTGTGGTACTCCACTTGTGACATTTCTCCAGTCCGATACATTGCCTCTGATCACTGCCCTCATTTTTCTATCAGTCAGAAAATTTTTCATCCATGTTAGAAGCCTACCTGTCACCCCTCCAATATTTTCCAGTTTCCAGAACAACCTCTTATGTGGAACTCTGTCAAAAGCCTTTTTTAGGTCCAGATAGATGCAGTCAACCCAACCATCTCTTTCCTGTAATATCTCTGTTGCTCGATCATAGAAACTGAGTAAATTCGATACACAGGATCTTCCAGATCGAAAACCATACTGTGTCTGATATTATATCATTTCTCTCCAGGTGTTCTACCCATTTAGTTTTAATTATTTTTTCCAATATTTTGACTATTACACTTGTCAATGATACCGGTCTATAATTAAGGGGGTCTTCCCTGCTTCCACTTTTGTAGATTGGAACTATGTTAGCCTTTTTCCACACATCAGCTACAACTCCTGTAAACAGGGATGCCTGAAAAATCATTTGAGGAATGCTGAGCTCAGGTGCACATTCTCTCAGAACCCATGGTGAAACTCCATCTGGACCAACTGCTTTGTTCTTATTTAGCTCCTTGAGCATTTTTTCCACTTCGTCTCTAGACACCTCTATGTGCTCTATGTTCTCTAATTCTTATTGTATCTGGTTCCCTGAAGATTTCATTTTGTACAAAAACACTTTGGAACTTTTCGTTTAATGTTTCACACATTTCCTTTTCATTTTCCGTGAATCTATTTCCCATTTTCAACCTCTGAATATTATCCTTTACCTGCAATTTGTTGTTTATGAATTTATAGAATAGACCTGGTTCTGTTTTACATTTGTCTGCAATCCCTTTTTCAATATTTCTTTCTGCCTCTCTCCTCACTGCCGTAGTGTTGCAGCAAAGGTGCTGGAACCAATAAGACTGATCGTTACACAGTAGGTAGGAGAATGACGTCATGACCACGTTACGACTACGTGACTTATTAAGAATGACCCCCAGAGGTCAGCTTATCTCTTGCCTCGCTGGCACCTCTTTCTCATGGCTGACACCTTCACTGTGTACTCCCTGACTGGCATGAATGTTTAATTCCTCTGTATCTACCTTTTACCTGGACATACGGCAGCCTCCGTATGATACCAGAATTCCTGATTATGTGGGCATCCTAATGACACCCAACAGTTTCCATCCAGGGCTAACAGATGGGGCCCTGTGCATGACTCTGCATGGTGCACTGCAATGAGCCATTCAAGTTAGTTGAAGATATCTTGAGACCACACACTCACAGGAGGACTCCCCTTGCAGGTTAGCAACAAGGCCACTTCTAATTTACCAGTGCAGGTGATAACCAAGTTTCAGACACCTTGTGTGTGTGTCCCTGATTGGACATTAATCTTAGTAACTGCAGTAAATTCAATTACACCATTGACGAGCGCAAATGCCAGGGAGGATGTAAGAGACCCTTGTGTAGGGAGAAATAAGTTAAATGTTGAAAAACAGTCTGGAACCGACCCCTTTCAGATGTACATAGCATCATCTCAACAGGAAAATAATCTAAAAACCAATGTAAACAAAAGGGATAAAATGGTTAAAAAAGCAAATCCAATGCAAGAAAATAGAGTGTTAAATGTAGAAAAACAGCCTAGAATATTATAAGACAAATGAACTATTGGGTAATGTGTATGACATGTATAGGGATGACATTGGAACCCAAAAGCACGACTTGCGTGTCTTTGTGAAGGGTCCAGCTTTTCCAAACACATTTTTCCCTTGCAGGACTTTTTCTAAGTAATTTGCAGTCTGTTGGTCTTGTGGCACTATTAATTCTCCTTTCAGGTTGACTATGATGAAAGTTTGAGTTCTGGTCTTTCCTTTTCCATTGCCGTTACTACTACATATGCTGTAGGAAAGCGGTCTGACTGCACATCTTTAATTTTGGAAGATGTGCAGAGTCTGACTGTCTGGTGTGAGACTGACTGTTCTCTCCTGTCTCATACTGTTGTCCTGTGGCTGGGCTGTGGTGAGGTACATTGACACTGGCTGATGTGTGACTGGTACTGTCCTCTAGGTCCATTATGTCTGCCGTCTTGCTGGTAGAAGCACGTGGTGAAGCCTCGATAGCAGTTTTCTTCTGTGCCTGCTGCACCTCGGTCCACTGTCCCTCCGTCTGAAAGCTGCCTCCATTGCCTCTGAGACTTCCCATGATGTCTCCACATAGTGAGGGCCGATTCACTGCCCTACCTAATGCCCGAGACTCCTAGGCCTGAAGAAATTCATTCCCCTCCAACAGAGGTCGTGGAATGATTCCCCAGGTGGAATCAGGGACACCTAACGAGCCGTTTGGTCTACCTTCCCTGAAAAGGCTCGGTACACCTAAGGTGCTCCCTTGTGGCAAAGCCCGCAGGATATCGTCTCGCCCTTCAGGGTAGGACTAAGTGACCTGGTCAGTGATACAGTATAAAAAAAAATCATGGACATCGAGAGTGCGGTACGAGAGTTTGGGTTGCACAGAATACAGGTAATCAACATTGTTTTTCCAATTGTAGATGACATTAAATTATTTCCTTCCATACAAGATATCGCCTAGGTCTTTGGTATTTATGTCTTCTTCCTCACAAAACTGCAATGATTTCAGCTGATGGTGCTCAGAATCCAAAGTTTTTCTGGGAAGAAATCCATGTGCGGCCAGCTAGCAATGGCGCCAGCACCGAGTCCTTTTTCCAAATGGCATCCACTTACTGGAGTCCGAGCCACAGGATGTGAACCCATGTAGCCACAGGAGTTTTGAATCATTCCCTTTAACTAAAAATGCCATATGGTACTCTTGATTGTAGCCTTAAAGGGGCTCTGCAGTTCAGTGGTTAATTATGATACAGTACCATTTTCTTTTTCAGGAGGATTTGAATACTGCATTACATTCAGTATGTGGAAATCTATAAAAACAGCATCACGAACCTAAATGAACGTACAAAATAAAAAGACAGACGTGCTTCTGCAGGGT
>WNGS01150380.1:0-15760 GCA_020271785.1 Procambarus virginalis
TTCGTGTCCCATGGCAGCTGCCGGATCGTCGTCTGGGGCCACGTCTGGCAGAACATCAGCGGGTGGGGGTGGCCCCCCCACGGGACATACTCACTGGAACCCTACCAGCTGTGCCAGCGGCTGCTGGGACATCGGCAGCCTAACATAATGGTTAATTATTACCTGTAAATAACTAAACAACAAGTGAGTAAGAAGAAGACTGCAACAGCACATTCCAGCTGACTTTACTTAATAACTTTACACAAGAGGCGAGGTCCCGTAGACTTTAACTAGCGCATCCAAGCCGCCCTAGATAATAACTTAAAGGCAGCTAAAGTTAAACAACCGGTCTGCAAAGACAGCAATATTAACCTAGACATGCAGCATGAGCAATGCACCAAACGTAGGGAGTTTATAAGTAGTTAATAACGTAAGAGGCAAACTAAAGTTTAAACAACCTGACTGTAAAGACAGCAGAAGTAACATGGACATGCAACATGGGCAAGGCATCAAAAGTAGTAATAAAGCGTGCTAGGCTAAACGTAAACATTTGCCCGCGCACTGATAACCACATAAATTTAACCATAGTAAGCTACATGACTGTGCAGCAAAGTCCCCGCATACAGACTGTAATAAGTTAATAAATTATTGAGGGGTTACAGCAAAGGGGTTTGGTTACAGCAAAGTAACCAAACATGCAAAAGCAAAGCACCCAATGTAGTATTAAAATGTGGTAGGCTAAATGTAACCATGTTAGTCCGAAAATGATAACAGCATAAATGTGACCAGAGTCAGCAACATAAAATGTGCAGCCAAAAGTACTGTAATAAATATGGCAGGACGTTGACGATGTATCCTGGACCTGTGGCACTTACCGATTGCTGAAGTTACAGTACCTGTGATGAGTAGTTATAAGGCATGCTCAGCTGGAACACCGCCGCCCGGGCCTTCAGCTGCTGGACAGTGGCAGCATAACATAATGGGTAATCAATAACCGTAAATAAAATAATGCCGGGCAACACCGGCCAGACATGAGTCTGGAACAAACGTCCTGGGAACATCAGGCCAACCTCAAGCATTGGTCAGAGCATCCAACATCAGTCGGGACACCTTGGACCACATCAGTCGGACACCGGCCGCTGGGCCATCAGCTGCAGGATCATCATATGGGCCCACTTCAGCGGGACTTCAGGGGAGTTGTCCCGCAGGGGACATGCACAGCTGGAACACAACCAGCTGTGGCAGCTGGTGCAGGGACATCGGCAGCATAACATAATGTTCAATTGTAACCATAAAGGACTAAATAATGCCGGCAACACCGGCCAGACTTAAGTCTGGAACATCAGTCAAAACCTCGAGCATCAGTCGGAACATCAAACATCAGTCGGGACATCAAACATCAGTCGGGACATCAAACATCAGTCGGGACATCAAACATCAGTCGGGACATCAAACATCAGTCGGGACATCAAACATCAGTCGGGACATCAAACATCGGTCGGGACGTCAAACATCGGTCGGGACATCAAACATCGGTCGGGACATCAAACATCGGTCGGGACACCGGCCGCTGGGCCGTACCCCATGGCAGCCGGGCCATCACCTGGTGGATCCTCGACTGGGGCCATATCAGCGGGTGGGGTTGGGCCCCCGGGTGCATACTCAGCTGGAACACCATCGGCTGTGCTAACAGGTGCTGGGGCAACAGCAGCATAACATAATGTTAATTATTAACCTGTAACTAACTCAACAATGCCGTCGACATCGGCCAGACTTAAGTCTGGAACATACCTCCTGTGGGCCCATCAGTCGGTACAGCGGCCATAGGGCCGTGCCCCGTGGCAACTGGGCCAGGACATCGTATGGGGCCACTGCTGCCGTCACTTGGGCTGGCGGGGCAGGCCCGCAGGAGGCATGCACAGCTGGAGCACCACCAGCTGGTCATGGTCAGCAGAACATAATGGTTAATTTTGCGCCATAATAACTGGTGAGAATAAGCGCGGTGTAATACTTGAAGAATGGCTACAGTAATTAATTAATAGTGATACCCAATTAAATAGGTTTAAGAAAACTGCTGGACCGTGCCCCACGGCAGCTGGGCCATCTGCTGCTGGGTCGTCTGGAACATACATCCTGTGAGCACATCGGACGGTACAGTGGCCACTGGGCCGTGCGCCATGGCAACTGGACCAGCAACTGCAGGATCATCATATGGGGCCGACATCAGCGGGCGGGGTCGTCCATCAGGGGACACGCACAGCTGGAGCACCACCACTGGGCCATCTGCAGCTGTGTCATGGTCAGCAGAACATAATGGGTAATTATGCACCATAAATAACTGGTGAAAATTAGCGTGACTTAATACTTGGAGATTGGCTACAGTTATTAATTAAAGGGATATCCAATTAAATAGGAATAATAAAAACCGCTGGATCGTGCCCCGTGGCAGCTGGGCCATCTGCTGCTGGGTTGACATCCGGGGCCACATCAGCTGGGACGTTGCTGGCGGCTTGCCCCGTGGGGACACGCTCAGCTGGGACACCACCAGCTGGCCCAGCAGCTGCTTGGTCATCAGCAGCGTAACGTAATGGGTAATTATTAACCATAAATTACTGGTTAAGAGCGGGTTTTGTAAAATGATCAACAGCCACAAACAAGTAATGGAATTAAACAAATGATAGATGGAACTAAATATAGGTCCTGTGTCAACATCAGGGAACACATCAGCTGAGCCAACGACAGCAGAACGTAATGAGTAATCAGTAACCATAAGCAACTGGTTAAATTAGCGGGGTTGAATAGTTGAGTAAGACCCACGAACGAATAAATAAATTTACTACAATTAATAGATGAAATAATTATAGGCCAAGTGACATCAGCAGGAACCGCGTCCGCTGGGCCAATGTCAGCATGACATAATGGGTAAGCAGGAAACCACAAATAACTGGTTAAATAGCAGGTGGAATAGATGAATGAAAGGCACAAACGGATAGTTAAAATAACTAGCAAATAAATAAATGAAAATATAGGCCATGGGTCATCATCAGGAATCACATCTGCTGGGTCAAAAGCGGCCCAGCGTAACAGGTAACCAGAACCACAAATAACTGGTTAAAATAGTGTATTCGTGTAAGTGTTTAATAGCCGCAGCTATTAGTTAAGGGACAAACGAATTAAATGAATAAACATAAGGCCATGAGTCATCGGCGTGAAACACCTCCACCAGGCCGACCGGGGCATCAGCTGAGCCAGCGTCAGTAGCCGGGCTTGGCCCCCCAAGGGACGCTTGGCTGGGACACCCCCAGCCAGGCCAGCAACTGCTGAGCATCGGCTGCATACCATAATGGGGAGTAGTAACCATGAATAACGTAAAATTAGCGTGAATGAATATTTGTTGAATGGCCACAACGTGTAAAATAAGAAAAGAAACGGATTTAAGGTCATGATCATCGGCGGGACTCACAAACGCCGACTTGAAGTAGAGACTATACACGCCATTTACGAGTTCCACCAGTCAGATTTTATGGCAGAATTTGTTAACACCAACGTTAACAATAGAAATGCTTCCACTAGTAACGATAGGAAAACACTTTAAATTACTAACAAATAGTGTTTTTGGTAAAACACTATTGAACCCAGCCCATTATGCCATTGACACCAAACTAGTGACTTCTGCTACGGCATTTTTACGTGAGGTGAAGAATCCTCGCTTTAAACGTATGGTGCATTTAGGTGACAATAAATTATTGTCCGTCAGTTCCAGACCATTCATTAAAATTACTCACCCTAATTACATTGGGTTCCAGATTCTTGAGCTAGCAAAATACAGTATGTACCATTTTTGGTACAGGGTACTTAACCCTTAAACTGCTCATGGCGTATATATACGCCCTGAGTAACATGTCCGACGGTGCGCATGGCGTATATATATGCCATTGGGTGCCATTCCCGATTCAAATGGCCCGCGGCTACACGGGGTTCACAGTAGCTTCCTCAGGGCTCTTGTAAACAGACGCCATTTAAAAAAAAATCGTGGGCAATAATCTCAGGTGTGAGAGGCACAGTACTGTTGGAGCAACCAAGGCTGGCGCACGCAGCATGAGCGATCAGCATTGCTGTTCAGCTTGTGACCACAGCATCACCGAAAAATGTCAAAATAAATATATAACTGTTATTATTTAGTGATGACAATATTACAGATGACCCGTGACTGTGATATAAATAACCAGGGTTGTGATAATAGCAGGATTGTTGTAATAATTAGCGCTGTGGGAGGAGTGATGCTGAGAGACAGGGAGACAGCATCGTTTACCGACTGTGTGGCCACCTGTTGTTTACATTCACCATACCAGCTCAGTGGTTCTCTATGGTGAACACAAATGTAGATACTTATATATAATGTGTGTATTAGTGTAATAACAGCAAAAGGATTATGCTGGGAGCAGCCATTTGGGTGACGGAGGTGACGTCGTCTGCACGATTTGTCAAGCTGTTTAGAGGGTGGCCACTATGCTCTTTGGGCGCACTACAAGCTTAGGTGTACAGTTACAGTGCATAAAACATGTAGATATTTATATATAATATGTGTATATAGGGTAATAACACTGAAAACAGTATTGTTGGGGGAGAAAGTTTAGTGCGTGTGACCTTGAATGAGTGAGGGAGCCGCCAGCCGCCAGCTGTGTATACCGACGACTCTTAGTCCCTGAACTAACTATATCAGCTTAGCTGTACAGTTTAGTGAAAGTTTTGTGTGTATGTGACCTTGAATGAGTGAGGGAGCCGCCAGCCGCCAGCTGTGCATACCGACGACTCTTAGTGCCTGAACTAACTATATCAGCTTAGCTGTACAGTTGTGAACAAAATATATACATACTTATATATAACGTCTGTATATAGTGTAATAACACCACAAATGGTATTGTTGGGGAGAAAGTTTAGTGTGTGTGTTGAGGGAGTGGCAGCGAGTGGCTGGCTGGTGTGTGGCGGTAACTCTTCGTTGCTTTTCGACTCTCAATACCAACTTAGTGGTTCGTTATGGTAACCAAAATATGCAGATACTTATATATAACCTGTGTATAGAGTGTAATAGCAGCAAAACTATTTGTTTATTGTTTTATGAACATAATTGAATTACTAATATGCACACCATACGTTTGAGTATAGCGATTATTCACCACTTTTATTATATAAATATATTACAATACACACTATTGAATAATTACTGCAAAAAAACTAAGAAAAAATCAATCGGAGACATTGAAACAATTAGGTAATAATATCTTTGTGGCAACTCCCATCTGTCAGCGCGGGTGACCTGACCGGCCCTGGCGACCTCTCTGTCAACGCCCACTTTTTGCCAGACTTCCTCGGTCAATTGCGCCCAAAATATGTAACCTACGATTTTTTTGCTATTTTTCCCGTGCTCAGGGGACACAAATTAACATGTTTAGAAGACGAAAAAAATTTTGGAATTTTTTTTTTCTTGCGCACAGGGGTGGTAAATGTCCCCAGGACCCCTGAGCAGTGTAAGGGTTAAGAGCATATACAGATAGGACAGCACTGATATACAGCGATACCGATAGTTTCATCTTCATTTAATGACTGAAGATGTCTTTATCGAGATGGGGAAAGAACCCTTAAATCGTGGATGGACACAAGTAATTTTCCTGAAACTCACTCCTTATAGATCCTACTAAGAAGGGTGTTCTAGGACTTTTAAAGTCAGAGGTTTCAGACAGACACATCCTTGAAGTTGTAGCTCTCAAGCCCAAAATGTATAGTTTGCTGTTGCATGACAATTCAAATTCCATTACGGCTAAGGGTATCCCCCGTGCTGTGCAAAGATCTTTAACACTAAACCATTTAAAGAGACCACACAGTAATGGAGTAGTAAATACTTTCCATATTCCCAAATTAGGAATGTAGAAGGGCAAATTGTCTCCACCCATATTTCTAAGCGAGGTTTAAGTGCATTTGATGATAAACGCTATTACCTAAATAAAACAAAGCCTAGACTATGGTCATCCAGACATACCACCTGAGCCCCACCCATCCACTCAGCCCAAGGGGTGACCGCTGGAAGTGAAAGTGATGACGTCATCGAGCCACAAGGAGAGGAAGGACAACACCATTCCAGTGAGAGTGAACGCTATGACGTCAGCACCCCACTGGGGGAGGAAGAACGACAACACTCCTTTCTCCCTCTGGATGATGACTTATTGTCATCATCATCACCCCAGGAGGAGGAGGAAGACCCACAACGGACCTGTGGGCACGGAGGAGGGGTCTAGTTAATCATATTATGGGGGGGAATTAGATTACGACTACATTTAAGCCACTATGTACTTTTCTTAATATATTGTATAAAACAAGTATTATTTCTTTTCACCCTCTTTTATTTTGAGTATATATATCCTATATAGCTCCGGACATATATGCATATAGTCCTGAAGGGGCCATTCAGTCTTGTTCGATTATATTTCCTTTAATTAGCCCTAATAATGACAAGGTGTTTAAGGAGATACCCAGAGTAAGTGAAATATGGTAAGAGCTCACCATAGACTAAATTTGAGGTGGGTCTATCTGGCACACCGCCTCTGATTCCATTGTATGATAAGTGGCCTATCTGGCTCCCCGCCTCTGAGTCCATTGTTTGGTAAGTACCTCCCATTTTTTGTTAGTGTCCCTATCTGGCAACGATAATACTACTAACCTATGCGGTGGGCATTCCCAGAAACACGCTCCAGATAACCATACCATGATATGGTTAAAGGATTGCAGCCCTTGGTTTCAACTGAACCGTCTAGACTGCAGTGGAAACCCGTGGAACCCCAGAGAGAGAAGTGGAATCCCAGGTTGCAATCTTTTTACCATGCAGTGGCCTGGTTGTCTGGGGCGTGTGCCTGGGATTGTCCAGCGCATTGGTTGCCTGTGCGCATGAGGGCTATTTTAAGTCGCTAAATAAAGATTTACATGTGCGAGTTCAAACACGCATTATAATGTCAATTCTCAAATTCAAGTGTCCGTGTCTATATCGGAGATTTATGATTTAACAATTTAATTGACACTAGATTATCCTTAATACTCCGTATCAACATTTAAATATATATATAATTTACTTTTTTCTCAACCTATTTCTTCAACATTTATATTATGTGTAGATAATACATGGTGCTAAATACACTGGATGACATCACAATTAAGTTAGGTAAGTTTTGGTTGGGTTAGAGCATTAATGTACGAATCATAACGTTAGTTAAAAAGAAGAAAAGGAGTGAAGCTTTCACTATGGTCACTGTTAGATGGAGAAGCTGGTAGGTGGTGGATAACGGCATGAACCGTTAGATGAATGGTGGATTAACAGGACGATGGATCACTGGTAGGTGGTGGATAACGGCATGAACCGTTAGATGAATGGTGATTAACAGGACGATGGATCGCTGGTAGGTGGTGGATAACGGCATGAACCGTTTGATGAATGGTGGATTAACAGGACGATGGATCACTGGTAGGTGGTGATAACGGCATGAACCATTAGATGAATGGTGGATTAACAGGACGATGGATCACTGGTAGGTGGTGGATAACGGCATGAACCGTTAGATGAATGGTGGATTAAAGGACGATGGATCGCTGGTAGGTGGTGGATAACGGCATGAACCGTTTGATGAATGGTGGATTAACAGGACGATGGATCACTGGTAGGTGGTGGATACTGCGCATGAACCGTTTGATGAATGGTGGATTAAAAGGACGATGGATCACTGGTAGGTGGTGATAACGGCATGAACCGTTAGATGAATGGTGGATTAACAGGACGATGGATCACTGGTAGGTGGTGGATAACAGCATGAACCGTTAGATGAATGGTGGATTAACAGGACGATGGATCACTGGTAGGTGGTGGATAACGGCATGAACCGTTTAGATGAATGGTGGATTAACAGACGATGGATCGCTGGTGGTTAATGGCGCTTTAACAGGTGCACGAGAGATATTTGGTGTTTGTATCACACTTAATTCACTTCTGTACATACAATAATTATTTGGTTATGTAAGAACAGTTAGTGATGCACAGGCATTATTTTACACTAATTGCTAAGAGTGGGAGGAGGCGGGATGGGGCAGGCCATTTTGTCAGTCGACGAATGGAAGGGGAGACAGTCACGACTACCAGCTGATGAATGGAAGGGGAGACAGTCAGGACAGTCAGCTGATGAATGGAAGGGGAGACAAACGGACAGTCAGCTGACGGATGAGAGGGGGAGACAGTCACGACTGTCAGCCGACTAATGGAAGGGGGGAGAGTCACGACTGTCAGCTGACGGATGAGAGGGGGGAGACAGTCACGACTGTCAGCTGACGGATGAGAGGGGGAGACAGTCACGACTGTCAGCTGACGGATGAGAGGGGGAGACAGCCACGAATGTCAGCTGACGGATGAGAGGGGGAGACAGCCACGACTGTCAGCAGACGGATGAGAGGGGGAGACAGCCACGACTGTCAGCTGACGGATGAGAGGGGGAGACAACCACGACTGTCAGCTGACGGATGAGAGGGGGAGACAGCCACGACTGTCAGCTGACGGATGAGAGGGGGAGACAGTCACGACTGTCAGCTGACGGATGAGAGGGGGAGACAGCCACGACTGGGTTGTACACTTGTACGGGAAAGAATTCATTGTTAACAGTTATTGTATTTCACACCCTAAACGGTCGTTCATGCTGGCACTAACCTCCACATGCATATCTACTCTCACCGTAAACCTTAATTGTTTCACAAAATCAATTTGAAACGTTCCTTTAAAAAACCTTTACATTCTTATCCTTTGTAAATCCTTATTTGCTTCACTGAAAACTGACCATTTGAAACTTTCCTAAAGGTTTCTCCCGATACTTAAGCCTAATACTTAATGTATCTTTCTTGCTAATCCTTATTACAATATACAAAATTATCTACTGTACGAATCAATTTTAAACTTTTGTAATTCTCCTCGATTTTTCCCCCTTTTACTTCATTCCAANGTGTTGTGTGATGATCAGGGGCAGTCGAGTTGTAGGGTTCTCGAATTCTTGATGATGACTCATTTGAACTATTAAGCTTGACCATTTATACTTGCTTAAATTATGATACTTACATATGAAATATAAGTGAATTTATACATTAACTGGTCTTTAACTTTGTTCCCTAGAATTTTGAATGAGTACATGATACAGAGGGAGCATACCTCTGATAATATCCTTGAGTATATTATGTTGATACGGACAAGTTCCATTCCTTGTCTGGTATGTAGATGATCTAGAATGGATGGTGCAGCATTTTCTACTTCTATTTTCTAATTTCATCTCTACTATCTACTTTCTACTATCATTTTTCTATTCTACTATTACTTTCCTACTTCTACCTATCTACCCTTCTACCTCGTCTACTTCTCCTACTCACTTCCTACTTACTCCCAATTTCCAATATTTCCCCCCCCCCGTTACAATGAGGCAGCGGTGTTGAACAATGTTAATGTGGCAAGGAATGGACCCTCTCTAGAAGTGTCGGAGATTTGAAGTGACTGGCGCCCTTTTGAGCTCACTGCCGGTGGCATAAAGTAGAGATCCTGAAAGTTTTTTTTTTTTTTTTTTTTTTTTATTGTTTTCTACCACAGACGTGGCCACACATTAACAATGCTAACCAGCATATATACATTTTCTTCTGTCCTCCATGGACAGGGTTAGAGATGTGTTAAACATATATTTGAAGGGTTTATTGAACAATCAACCACTGAAGGTGAGTCGGTGCTTTAAAAATGCTAAGCTAACCTATATACGTAAATACATAGATACACAGATTTATGTATGCCTTACATAAAGTGTTCGATGTGTCATCTACACAGTGTCATTAATGTACATTTACAAAGGTGAAATGTAATTCTGATCAGCTTCCATATATACTTTATACCCATACATACACATACACACACATATACATATATACACACATGCATTCACAGACATTTATCTCATTTACTCTGACAGGGTGAGATAGCTGATAAAGAAACTAGTGTGCAATTAAGCACTTAATCACTGAAGGTGATTAAGGTGCTTTTACAAGCTCAGGTTATATAGTTACATCACATACATTGTATAATTAATCTATTACATGGTCAATCTTGGGTACAAGTCCAATATATCATCAAGTGTTCCAGTACTCATATAGTAATTACAAAGTTCAGCATACCTTAGCCCAGGGGGGCGAAAGTCAGCCAGTATGGGACATTCTACAATATAATGTTCAAGAGAGTGCATGTTTTCTCTTTCACAAAGTTGACACATTGTGTACTCGACATTTGGGTTTTGAGAAAGCTGCCAGATACGTCTATATCCCAGGCGTATTCTGGCCACTATAACATCACATTGCCGGGTTCTTGTTCTATTAGTCCCATATGTGAATGTTTCCTCACGATATCTATCATAATATTTAATGCTACAGCTTTCAGGTCTTTGTGAATTTGTTAGGTCGGTGAGATCTTCATTAGATATTTGTTTAAGTATTCTCTTTGTCACTGCTAATGAAATACCCATATCAATTTCTACCACTGGTTTTCTACAGGCTGTCTTTGCAAGCATATCAACAGTGTCATGCCTTGAGATGCCAACATGTGATGGTATCCATAGGAATTTAATTTCAAATCTGTTTTCTTTAGCAGCTAAAACATTCATTCGAATATCACTGACTATTTTCTGGGTGTCACTATATGTGCGTTCAATGCCAGGAGTGCACTCTGCGAGTCACAGTATATAAGTCCACTGCCTTTGTCTTTTAAAAATTCAGTGGCAAGGTATATGCCTGCAAGTTCGGTTTGAGTTGTACTTGCCCAGTCATTGACGCGCTTCATTGCTGTATGTACGAGAGTAGATTGTTCAAATATATTACATGCACATCCGGTACATCGTCCACCTTCTTCTACAGAGCCGTCGGTATAGCACTGATACACATCGTTACCCAAACTCTGAGTACTTTCAGTGATGCTTTTCAGTGTTAACTGTTTTAATAATGTAGAGTGCACACTATCTTTCTTGGGCGCATTTACAAAATCAACTGATAAATCCCAGTTATCCCATGGAGTAATTGGTTGATTAATCATTAGTTGAGTTGGGTACATATTTAATATTTTGATGGAGTTGGCTACCTTATAGAACCAATATACATAATCAGATTTCGTTCTTCTTCTATAGACCTCAGGTGAGTGCAGCATATTAGAAAGTTTAGCTTGAAACTTCATGTGTTGCCTAGATCTACTCAATGCCTTCACGCCGAAAACTGTGCTAATAGACAAAATTCTCTCACTTATGGTAGGTAATTTTAACTCTGCTCTCATATTAACTATTCTCGTGGACTTTGGAGCCCCAAGGATGAGACGCATAGCTTCGTTTTGCAAGGTTTCAAGAGATTTCAGCTCTTTGTCAGTATACAGTGTGAGATGTAGAGCATTGTAGTCAATCACAGAGCGTATAAATGATACATAAAACATTCTAGCAAGTCTCACGTTAATTCCATGATTGACACCAACAAGGACCCGCAAGGGCTTTAATCTCTCCCACAGTCTCCTCTTGAGAGAAGAAAGGTACCCAGGGTCGTTAATAGGGACACCAAGGTATCTGTAAGACTCGCAGTTCTCAAGTGCTCGCCCATCTATATGATAATTGGGTGGTGGAATACCACATGGAATGAGGGCACGAGTTTTCTGTACAGAGATAAGGAGGCCACATTCCTCAGCTCTAGTAGCAAAAGCATCGAGCAGAACTTGCATTCTAGGCTCGGAGGCAGCCTGTAAACATATATCATCAGCATAACAAATGACAGTGTCTTCATTATTAGTTGGAAGATCTTTAATAAGTTTATGCATCAGAACGTTGAACAACAAGGGGCTGAGGACCCCTCCTTGTGGAGTTCCCAGTTCAAAGTGTTTGCTCTCTGTGCTTTTAACACCATTAAACAAAACATATGCTGTTCGATTAGACAAATAGCCCTTTATCCATTTCAGTAATTTTCCTTGTATTCCCAGCTCGGCAAGCTGTTCCAGTATGATTTCTCTGTTTGCTGTATCAAAAGCTGCTGCTAGGTCGATGAAGACTGTTTGAGGGGAAGCTTCAATATGTGCGAAGTATTCAGCAAAACAATGTTGTGTACTGAGCCCAGGCATAAATCCAAACAGTTGAGGTGACAGGTGCCCCTGTATACGATACATGAGTCTGTTAAGAACAATACGTTCAAGCACTTTACAGACACACGATGTTAGAGATATGGGTCTATAATTATCTGAGTGTGGTTTGGGGATGGGAACAATGACACTCTTTGTCCAAGCATCAGGTAATACTCCTTCACGTAAACTCATTCTGTACAGCACTAACAGTGGATTACCTGGTACTTGTGAGACTAATCTCAGTAGACTGTAAGTAATACCGTCCTCTCCAGGAGCAGTTGATTTTCCCATCTTTAGTGCATGATTTAATTCCCATTCAGTTACATCATTAAGGTCCGACACGTCGATAGCTGTACAGGCAAGATTGATGGTTCGTTGTCTGTTGGGGCGTGTGTCATTAAGTTTATGCTGTATGTTAATTGGAAGTGAGTCGTAGCTTGATGTTAGTGCCCACTGATCAAGGAGAATGTTTGCTTGTTCTAGTGGGCTGTGGTGCAGTGGTTTGGTTGGGTTGCTTCTAGAGATTTTTCGTATCTTTTCCCAAACTTCAACAAGTGTTGTTTGCTCATTTATACTTTGTAGGAACTTTTCCCAATGTTTATTACGTATAACGTTGCTCATGTCTCTCATCTCTCTATTTGCAACAAGAAATGCATGTAAGTCACCTTGTGTGACAGGTGTTTAAGATTCGCGAGTTAGCGAGTTTTTTTTTCAGGTTAGGAGATAGTGATTTTCTGGCGAGGTGTTCTTGTGATTTTGTGAGTTTTGTGGAGTTCAGGGAATGTTCACCAGAACTTGCGTGTGTAGTGATTTATGTTAGTGATAAGATTTGGTGAGTTGGGAACTTAGCGGTTGGTGGTGTGCAGGCCATCTGAGTGTGACAGGTGACCCGCATGTCCCACGGGGACACCCAGCCTCCGCTGGTCCCCAGGTCAGTTGGGGAGTGGCAGGTGTATTTCTTAAGTAGTTTTAAGTGGTGGTTCTGCTCAGATTATTGCGATCAACTGTTTTACTCCATTTGAACGCAATAACCCGAGGTGTACTGGTATTGTACAGCATGCTAGTGGGGACTAGTGTGTCAGTAGACTCACGTCTAGGGACGCCTAGCGTTTGAAGTCTGGTCACAGGGTGTGGCAAAAGTTTGAGTTGTGGACCCGCAGAGAAGCGAGGGAAACACTCGAGTCACGTAGGTGACTGTAGGATAAGGGTGGGAGTAACGGCTAATTAAGTACTTAAGATTAGGAACCGTACAGTTAAGTTAGGCTAGGGTTTGGTCTCTATCAGTATTGATATTTTTTGTAGAGATTCGTTTAGTGACAAGTTTAAGTAGTGACGATCTTATTCTCTCCTCTCTAACTTTACTCTGTTACTGTTTTTGTTCCACCAAGTCAGTATCATTGAGTGTTAATTGGATTATTTTAAAAATTTAAGTGTAGTTGTTGCCAGGAGGAGAACCTTATGTCTAGACTGTGTGAACCCGATGCAAACTACAGGGTCACACAGCAGCTTGAAACACGGTATTGTCGCCTTTATGTTCATTCCCAGGTTGTCGCCAGAGGAGAGGTGCGCACATATACAGAAGAGGGAGACGGCGGCTTGTACCACACCCAGGGGCGGTTATTACCACCAGCACGGCAACCAGCCCCTTACCTGGAGGTCATGGGTCCACCACCACCACCATCACCCCGAGGGACCCCCAAGATGCAGCCACTCGGTCGGTCAACATTGGACTCCAGGGGACCCCAGGACGGACGGCCCCCAGTGGACCCCAGAACGGACGGACCCCCCAGTGGACCCCAGGTCGTTCTGCAGACGACCCAGTAAAGATGGAAGAGGAGCAACAACGACTCCGGTCTGTCCCACCAACATCGGTCTACCTAGGATGGACCCCAGGACGGACAGACCCCAAATGGACCCCAGGTCGCTTGTCAAGCCCTATGGAGAAAGAAGAAAGAAGAGAGAAGAAAGAAGAAAGAAGAAAAGAGAGAGAAAGAAGAGAGAAGATAAGACCAAGCTGAGGGAGACACGATGCCTAGTGTCCCTTGCTGGTGTCAGCATCATTGCATGGAGCGTAATTGCAAGACAGGATCGTTTGCCTTAACTGGCCGCCCCTCCTGCAAGCATGGTGCTCTGTTGAGTGATTCCTCCTGTGTCGTGCGGACTTAATGTGCCTGTCAGAAGTGGCTCTCTGAAGGAGGCGTGCTGGAGCAACTGGGAGGGAAGAAGTAGGATGGGATTTCTACGGTGCCAACTATATGGAGGTCTCGAAACTTGTAGTCCCTATAGCTGTGAAGAACCCCAATATACGTCTCTCATGGTGACTGACGTAGGGCCAATTACAGATCAGCTGGGACAACCGAATTCCACGGTCCTGTGCGCAGTTCAAGTAGTAACGGCTTCCTGGTTGGCAAGAGTTGTTGTGCGTTAACTACGGAGAAGCAACGGATGCGGCTGTGTTGAAGAAATATGGTACAGGACTATCTACAGGACCAAGCAGTGACATCGCCCAGCCAGAGACAATGGACGCCTGTCTACATATTTCATTTTTAGAGTAGGATGATGTATATTTGTTAGCTAGGATGTAATTTTTTCCGTTAATAAAGTTGTCGCACACAGCTAGCTTGCTTTAGCAGTGTTGCAAAAACTTTATTTTCGGGGAGAAGGGGAGATGTAACACTGTAAAGGTGTTTGGTTTAGTTTTATTTTATATACACATAGTTCATGAGTCACAGACAAGGATTTTGACAGACGCCAACTTGTCTGGCCTGGATCTCACCCCTCTAAGTGTAATTGACAACCAAGTGACCTGAGGTCAGCCAGGCGAATCTCACCTGGCTCTCGCTAATCTTATAATTGAGCCGGGTAGCCTTCAAACATGCCGACGTTTAAGGAGTGGCTTGGTAGAGTGCCTGAGGCTATCTAACTTGTGGGCGGAGTTAGCTACCAGGTTTCCCAATATATACTCGGAGAGCTATCGATTCAAAAAGAGGAGAAGGACAGCAGAAGCAGAGCCATAGACAGAAGAACAGACGCAGCGGCCAGCCGTCCAGACAGGCGGTCTGCCGGCGGGGGCGGGACAGTCTCTGTCAACTACAGACCCCCCCCCTTTCTCTATTCCACGGAGACTCTTAAGACTCGGAGACACTTGGTGAGTTGAACATTGAGGGACTTTGTCGTGTTCACTAAACAGGTGTTGTGTGATGATCAGGGGCAGTCGAGTTGTAGGGTTCTCGAATTCTTGGATGATGACTCATTTGAACTATTAAGCTTGACCATTTATACTTGCTTAAATTATTGATACTTACCATATGAAATATAAGTGAATTATACATTTAATGGTCTTTAACTTTGTTCCCTAGAATTGTTGAATGAGTACATATGAGACAGAGTGAGCATACCTCTGATAATATCCTGAGTATATTAGTTTGATACGGACAAGTTCCATTCCTTGTCTGTATGTAGATGATCTAGAAGGATGGTGGCAGCATTTCTACTTCTATTTTCTAATTTCTTCATCTTCTACTATCTACTCTACTTCATTTTCTACTTCTACTATCTACTTTCCTACTTCTACCTATCTACCCT
>WNGS01150384.1:0-2500 GCA_020271785.1 Procambarus virginalis
AATATATATATATATATATACTACTATAGTATATATGTTATGTGTGTGGCGCCCGACACCCACAGTGAAGACAGCCAAATCCCGTAAGAATAGAGAATGGATCACCACCTAATTTTCGTCCCATTGCTTTTCTGAGAACATCAGCGCCTGGGGTAAAAAGTGCAGCCAAGAATTTTTTTCGAAGGAACTGGGCTTCTGGCCTGCATTGAAACAACAATGAGACCCTAGAGCTGCCAGCTTTCTTTCCCAGCGCGGCCTCAGCGTTCTAGGCGATACAGAGTGAAATACGCGTACGTGCATTCCAGGGTTCCTGCCCAGCTCTGAGGAGCTGGAGGGAACTCGACAATCCTATGATAACCATCTTCGTATCGAACTATTATGTAACTCCTTTTTTGTAACAAAAGTTTAAATAAGCACAATGACTATGAGGTACACACAAAAGAATGGGGTTTGTTAGTAGAGAAGAAAATTAGTGTCGTGCCGGAGAAACCACAAGGGTCTCCTCTGAATACCTTTTTATTTTCTTCCGAATGGCTATGGGTCCGGTCCCACAGCATTAGGTCCGTTTCAGAGGTGGTACCCCTCACAAACCAAAGCAACAGTATATTTATAAGAGTAGAGAAGTATAGTAAGCTAGTATATAGAGTAGTAGTAGAGAGAGTAGAAGAATAGTAATAGATGATGAGAGAACAGTAGACAGTAGTAAAGTAGTATGTAGCGATATAAGTAAGTATGAAAATATATGACAAAATAAATATCGAAAATTATTAAATTATGAAAAAAATATTTAACAAAAATATCAATGATACAATAGAGGAATAGAAATAATCGCGGTTCTTATAAATTGAGATGAAGTATTTAATGATACTAATAACTTTAGTATAGTATATAGAGATATATATAGTATTATATATATCAATATATATATATATAGAGTAGTATATATTATATATATATATACTATTTTAATATATATATCAAGAGAATGTCCTGTCTATTTAATAAGGCAACATTGCTGGACGGTGTGCGGCCATACACAGATATAATTTTTTAATTTTTTATTTATATATATTAAGCGTATTTTACCAAATTATGTGTATTGTATGAGGGAATGGTATAGGGTGTAGGGAACGACATAGGTTGCTCAGTGTTGCCTTAGCTAAAGGATTTATGGATATAATTATTTTTTATTCTTATCACCGCTACCAATTCAAATAAAGGTATCATATTAGTGAATGTTTATATTAGTGATTGCATATGTAAATGTGCCGATTGTACAAGATAGTACGTGTGCGCGCGATTAGATGTTACTGTAATTCATATGTTAACATTTACAGTTTGAATATAATAGTTTCCCATTATTGTCATATTTTTTGTTACATGTTTACTATTGTCAAGATTGACGGACACGTCCAGCTATGTGTGTTTATGGTACCGTATTTGAACTGAATGTGTACTTAATTATCTGTGTGTGTCCAATTTTTAAAGGAAATCTATTAGCGAATGTTTATTTAGTGTAAATTGACGGAATATATAGTGGACGCGGCGGTTGTGTTTCTGTAATTATATTGTTAACGTTTGCAGACATAGGTTTCCAGCCTCATTGTCACATTTTTTTGTTATATTTCGCTGTGCACTCCAACTCTCTTTAATCCCGTGGACTAATTGCGCTACGTGTATTTGTTTAAGTACGGTAACCATAGGCTTTTTACACAATAATTGCAAAGAAATATTCTAAAAATCTCTAAAGTTTCTATAAGATATGCTTTTTCCTAACATACAAGTCAATCAAACAGTACCTAACCTCATTCAGATACACTTTCTTACTATATCTCGTAAAGCCTCTTTTTGCATATATTACCTATCTTAAAAAAAATAACAATTTTAAATTCATTAACTGGCCAACCCCCCCCTCACCTCCAAGGAATAAGGGCAACTAAACATCATTCTTTCCTCTCCCAAATTATCTTTTACCCAATACACCAACTGGGGGGCTTTATAGCTGAGTGGACGTCGTCTCTCGACTCGAAATCTAGCTCTTTCGATCCCCCGGCAATGACACAAACGGAAAATCAGCCAGTTTTCTATCAATTCTGTTGCCTGTTTACCTAGCAGTCAGTAAATAAGTAACAATGGGGCGTGATCAGCTGTTACGGGCTGTTTCCTGGGTGTGTGTTCTGTGTGTGTGGATTTTTTTTATTGTTAGTAATAATTGATTATTGACAGTTGAGGCGGGCCGAAAAAGCAGAGCTCAACCCTGCAAGCACAATAGGGTGAACCAAACTAGTTAAAATATCCAACCACGAATCTCGTTACAATCCACATACACACGCCCACCCCCCCCCCCCCCCCACTCCCTAAAATCCTTACCTAAGTCATTAAAAAATTTAAAAACAAAGTCAATTAAACACAAAAATAACTAACTATAAATATAGGCCACCAAATTTCGGTCATACAGCGAGCCAGCGTGGTCTAGTTTCGGGAATGAGAACGTGTTCTC
>WNGS01150384.1:7500-16704 GCA_020271785.1 Procambarus virginalis
CAATATAAATTACAGTAACACTAACCGCGCGTCCACATATATATTCCAGTCAATTTACATAAATAAACATTCGCTAATATGTTCCTTTAAAATGGACACACACAGATAATTACAGTACACATGTCAGTTCAAATTCTGGTACACATAAACACACATAGCTGGACGTGTCCGTCGATCTTGACAATAGTAAACATGTAACAAAAAATATGACAATAATGGGAAACTATGTCATTCAAACATATAATGTTAACCATATGAATTACAGTAACACTAATCGCGCGCACACGTACATATGTCAATCAACTTACATAAATAAACATTCACTAATATGTACCTTTAATTGAATTGGTAGCGGTGATAAGAATAAAAATAATTATTCCTAAATCCTTTAGCTAAGGTCAACACTGACCAACCTATGTCCGTTCCCTACCCCATACCATTCCCTCTACAAAACACATTAATTTGGTAATAATACGCCTTAATAATATATAAATAAATAAATTAAAAATTATATCTGTGTAAGGCCGCAGCCTCCAGCATGTTGCCTTATTAAATAGACAGACATTCTCTTGATATATATATATATATATATATATATATATATATATATATATATATCTATATATATATTATATATATATAATAAAAGGAATTATTAGGATTATTTATAAATAAGAGGAATTATTTCTATTCCTCTATGTATCATTGATATTTTTGTTAAATATTTTTTCATTAATTTAATAATTATTCGATATTTAGTTTGTCATATATTTATATATATATATAAATATATATAAATATGTATATATGTATATATGTATATATATATATATATATATATATATATATATATATATATATATATATATATATATATATATATATATTTATGGGTTTGTGAGGGTGCCACCTCTGGTGCCAATGTGGGGACCCATAGCCTCGGTGAAGAAAATAAAAAGTATTCAGAGGAGACCTTGTGGTTTCTCACTGAACACTAATATTTCTTCTCCTACAAACCCCATTCTTTTGTGTGTACACATATATATTTGCTTTATTTGAACTTTGTTACAAAAAGGAGTTACATATAGGTTACGAAGATGGTTATCATAGGTTGTCGAGTTCCTCCAGCTCCTCAGATAGCGGGCAGGAACCCTGAATGCAGTGCGCATTTCCCCTCTGTATCGCCACGCTGAGGCGCTGGGAAAGAAAGCTGGCAGCTCTAGGGTCTCTTGTTGTTTCAATGAGCCTAGAACCCAGTTCCTTTAAAAATCTGGTTGCACTTTACCCCAGGCGCTGAGTGTCTCAGAAGCAATGGGACAAAATTGTAGTGGTGATCCATTTCTCTATTCTTACGGGATTTGGCTGCTACCCTGTGGGTGTCAGCCACACACTATATACATATATATATATATATATATATATATATATATATATATATATATATATATATTATAATATATATATATATATATATATATATATATATATATATATATATATATATATATATATATATATATTATATATATATATATATATATATATAATATATATATATATATATATATATATAATATATTATATATATACACTATATATATAATATATATATATATATATATATATATATATATATATATATATATATATATATATATATATATATATATATATATATATATATATATATATATATATATATGTGTGTGTACATATATATTTATTTATTTATTTAATTTTTAAAAATATTATATATATTTAATATTATTATATATATATGTTAAATTATATATTATAATTATATACATATATATTAAATTTTAATAATATTTATAAATATATATGTATATTTAAATATTGATATATACCTGTGGGTCCAGGAGGCCATCTGTGTCCCCTCAGATGGTCTCCCTTATCACAGTTTGTGTCAATGGATGTGTGTCTCTGTACTCACCTAGTTGTACTCACCTAGTTGTGCTTGCGGGGGTTGAGCTCTGGCTCTTTGGTCCCGCCTCTCAACCGTCAATCAACAGGTGTACAGTTTCCTGAGCCTAATGGGCTCTATCATATCTACATTTGAAACTGTGTATGGAGTCAGCCTCCACCACATCGCTTCCTAATGCATTCCATTTGTCAACCACTCTGACACTAAAAAAGTTCTTTCTAATATCTCTGTGGCTCATTTGGGCACTCAGCTTCCACCTGTGTCCCCTAGTGCGTGTGCCCCTTGTGTTAAACAGCCTGTCTTTATCAACCCTGTCGATTCCCCTGAGAATCTTGAATGTGGTGATCATGTCCCCCCTAACTCTTCTGTCTTCCAACGAAGTGAGGTTTAATTCCTGCAGTCGCTCCTCGTAGCTCATACCTCTCAGCTCGGGTACTAGTCTGGTGGCAAACCTTTGAACCTTTTCCAGTTTAGTCTTATGCTTGACTAGATAGGGACTCCATGCTGGAGCCGCATACTCCAGGATTGGTCTGACATATGTGGTATATAATGTTCTGAAAGATTCCTTACACAAGTTTCTAAAGGCCGTTCTTATGTTAGCCAACCTGGCATATGCTGCTGATGTTATCCTCTTGATATGAGCTTCAGGGGACAGGTCTGGCGTGATATCAACCCCCAGGTCTTTCTCTCTCTCTGACTCTTGAAGTATTTCATCTCCCAAATGATACCTTGTATCTGGTCTCCTGCTTCCTACCCCTATCTTCATTACATTACATTTGCTTGGGTTAAACTCTAACAGCCATTTGTTCGACCATTCCTGCAGCTTGTCCAGGTCTTCTTGAAGTCTCAAGCTGTCCTCCTCTGTCTTAATCCTTCTCATAATTTTGGCGTCGTCAGCAAACATTGAGAGGAATGAGTCTATACCCTCTGGGAGATCATTTACGTATATCAGAAACAGGATAGGTCCAAGTACAGAGCCCTGTGGGACTCCACTGGTGACTTCACGCCAGTCTGAGGTCTCACCCCTCACTGTAACTCTCTGTTTCCTATTGCTTAGGTACTCCCTTATCCACTGGAGCGCCCTACCTGTTACTCCTGCCTGTTTCTCCAGCTTATGCATCAACCTTTTATGGGGTACTGTGTCAAAGGCTTTCCGACAGTCCAAAAAAATGCAGTCCGCCCACCCTTCTCTTTCTTGCTTAATTCTTGTCACCTGATCGTAGAATTCTATCAATCCTGTAAGGCAAGATTTACCCTCCCTGAACCCATGTTGATGGGTTGTCACGAAGTCTCTTCTCTCCAGATGTGTTACTAGGTTTTTTCTCACAATCTTCTCCATCACCTTGCATGGTATACAAGTTAAGGACACTGGCCTGTAGTTCAGTGCCTCTTGTCTGTCACCCTTTTTGTATATTGGTACTACATTAGCAGTCTTCCATATTTCTGGTAGGTCCCCCGTTTCCAGTGACTTACTATACACTATGGAGAGTGGTAAGCAAAGTGCTCCTGCACACTCTTTCAATACCCATGGCGAGATTCCATCCGGCCCAACAGCTTTTCTCACATCCAGCTCCAATAGGTGCTTTTTGACCTCATCTCTTGTAATTTCGAACCTATCCAAGGTCACCTGGTTTGCTGCCACCTCTCCCAGCGCCGTGATATCTCCCTGTTCTATTGTAAAGACCTCCTGGAACCTTTTGTTGAGTTCTTCACACACCTCTTTGTCATTCTCTGTGTACCTGTCCTCGCCCACCCTAAGTTTAATCACCTGTTCCTTCACTGTTGTCTTCCTCCTGATGTGACTGTGTAGTAGCTTTGGTTCAGTCTTGGCTTTGTTAGCTATATCATTTTCATACCTTTTCTCAGCTGCTCTTCTCACACTGACATACTCGTTCCTGGTTCTCTGGTATCTCTCTCTACTTTCTGGTGTTCTGTTATTACGAAAGTTCCTCCATGCCCTTTTGTTCAGCTCTTTTGCTTTCATACATTCCCTATTAAACCACGGATTCTTCCTTTGCTTCTCTGTTTTTTCCTGTTGGGCTGGGACAAACCTGCTTACAGCCTCCTGACATTTTTGGGTGACATAGTCCATCATGTCTTGTACGGACTTGGTTCCGAGTTCTGTGTCCCAATGTATATCCCATAGGAATTTATTCATCTCCTCATAGTTTCCCTTTCTGTACGCCAGCCCTTTGGTTCCCAGTTCTTTTTTGGGGGTGATAATTCCTAGCTCAACCAGGTACTCAAAGCTCAATACACTATGATCACTCATTCCCAAGGGGGCTTCCAACTTAACTTCCCTTATATCCGACTCATTTAGGGTAAATATCAAATCCAGCAAGGCTGGTTCATCCCCTCCTCTCATTCTTGTCGGTCCCTTGACGTGTTGACTTAGAAAGTTTCTTGTTGCCACATCCAGCAGCTTAGCTCTCCACGTGTCTGGGCCTCCGTGTGGGTCTCTGTTCCCCCAATCTATCTTCCCATGGTTGAAGTCTCCCATGATTAGAAGTCTGGATCCGTTCCTGCTAGCCACAGAAGCTGCTCTCTCTATTATATTGATGGTGGCCATGTTGTTTCTATCATATTCCTGTCTGGGTCTTCTGTCATTCGGTGGGGGGTTATATATGACTACTATTATAATTTTCTGTCCTCCAGTTGCAATGGTGCCTGATATGTAGTCCCTGAAACCTTCACAGTTCTGAATTACCATCTCTTCGAAACTCCAACCTTCTCTTAGTAGCAAAGCCACACCACCTCCTCCTCTCCCTTCTCTCTCTTTCCTCACTACATAGTAGCCCTGTGGAAACACTGCATTTGTTATGATTTTCGTTAGCTTTGTTTCTGTGAGTGCTATTATGTCTGGGTTTTCTTCTAGTGCCCACTCTCCAAGTTCACTAGTTTTATTTGTAATCCCATCTATGTTAGTGTACATCGCCTTGAAGCTCACTTTCTTCTGTTCATTTACATATCCCTTTCTTGGCGAGTATTCTACTGGTGTGGGAAGCTGTTCCGTGGGTGAGAGGATCTGTGAGGTGGTTTGCAGGGTCGCAGAGGGTTTTGGGGTGGGGGGTGGGGGTTTAAGGGAAGGGGGAACGGGTAGGGTGTGGGTTAAGGAGATAGGGGGGACATGGAGGATACGGGGTGAGGGGGGAGGAGGAATAGGGAGGGTATGGGATGAAGGGGGAAGGGGGACTGGGGGGGAAAGGTGGGAGGGGGGACATGATGGGAATGGGGATGGGTTGTCGGGGTCAGAATGGGGTGGGGGAGGAGGGAGGGTTGGGTGGGGGCAGGTAGGGTGAGGAGAAGGAAGGGTTTCTATGCAGAGGGGGTTGGTGGTGTTGCCCCCCCCCTCTGGTGTTGCTGGGATGCTGGTTTTGGGTTCCCCTCTTGTCTCTGGGACTGCTGTGTTGGGGGCTGTGATTTCCTGGTTTGCTCCTCTCTCCCTGCGCTTCCTCCTTGCCTCTGCTGCCCTGGCTCTCTCCTCCTTCGTCCTGTCCCTCTGCAGGAATACTTGTTTGTATCCCTCCACATGTTGGAGACGACTCTTCTTTTCTAGAATATCCTCCTTTGTGGTTTCGTTTGCAAACACCACCTTTATAAGTCGGTTTCTGTCCCTGTTGTACCAGCCCAACCTGAAAACCTTCTCAATGTTGTGTGTAGCCTCTTCCATCTGTAACCCCTTCAGTAGCCCATGTACTGCCTCTCTATCCTTGCCATTCCATTCTTGCCTGTTGGATCCTTCCTGTTCTTTGATGCCTACAACTACCACTGATCTCTTTCTCTCCAGCAGTTGAGTGGTGCACCTTGCTGCTTCCTGTGAGGTAGCAGCTTGCATGGCTACCTCCCTCACTGTGGCCATTGCTTCTGAGCTCTTTTTCAATATGTCCGCAAATGCGTCAGGTACTGAGGCATTTCCTTCCAATGTAACATTCCCACCTTCCCTTTGGATGATAATCTGATGCTCGGTCTCTTTATTTTTCTCTGTGAGAGATTTGATCTCCTCCCTTGCTGATGTCAGCTCACTTTGCAGGTTGTTAATTGTAATCCTCATTTCATTCATCTCCCTCCTAAATTCCTCCAGTGCTTGGTGTAGCAATTCTTGCGTTTGTTCCCCCTGGCTGCTTCCCATAACCCTGCTTCGGCCTCCTGCCATTTTGCCCCTTGTCAAGAGAGGTAGCAAGGGAGAGAGAGATCAAGAGAGCAAAAGAGAGAACAGGAGAGACCCAGAGAGAGCGAACAAGAAAGAGAGAGAGAGCAAGGGAGAGAGCAAGAGAGCAAAAGAGAGAACAGAGACCCAGAGAGAGCAAACAAGAGAGAGAGAGAGCAAGAGAGAGAGAGCAAGCGAGAGAGAGCAAGAGAGAGAGAGAGAGAGAGAGAGAGAGAGAGAGAGAGAGAGAGCGTGTGTTCCTTGGGATGGGGTTGAGAGGTGAGGTAAGGTCAGCTTACGGCAGGTAGAGTGAGGGAGGATTATGGGAGGTTTTTTATCCTTTTTCCACGAAATGTGTTAATCAGGGGCGCGTGTGTGTGGGGTGTGGGGTGCGTGTGCGCGTGCGTGCGTGCGTGAGTGTGTCCGTAGTTCTCGTAAGCGGTAACTTCTACCCAATGAGCCACGCTGAGATTTTAATGAAATATAATATCCTGAACAAGAATTTGATACTATATTACCTCACACTGTACACCTGATTAATTGACCAGAAAGGCGGGTACCTACCAGATTGTCTCCCGTTCACACAACTAGATGAGTGATGACATATGGTCGATGATGATGCTCCGTCGTCGGCTTCCACTAGGTGATTCACTAAGGTGTTCTTCTATCTACACAAAACTCTGGAGTCAGTCACTGTATCGTTGTGTTGCGGTTCACTAATTTACTGTATCACTGATCACAATCACCACCCAACAAACACAATCACCAGTCCCACGGCCACGGTGGATCGACCCAGCTGCCGGTCAGGTCAGGTCGCCTTACGCTGTCCTCCACACTATGCACCGGTGATCCACTAGCTCCACTTTTGATTTCTTCGCACTATCGCTAGCGATATGACTATGCTATGTAGCACCCTGCTAGCTACACACTGCGAGAGGCCAAATACTATGATCTAGCCTCAATAATCCTTCAATGTCCCGTGAAATTGACGAATTTCCGCGGACCTCGCTAATCCGTGTGAGTGTGTGTATCCTCACTCTGTGTGAGTGTGAGTATCCCTGTGAGTGTCTGGGAGAGTGTGTGTGATTGTGAGTACCCCTGTAAGTGTCCAGGTGAGTGTCCGGTTATGCTTGTGTGTCCACGAGGCCATCTGTGTCCCCTCAGATGGTCTCCCTTATCACAGTCTATGGGTGTGTGTGAGTGTTCGGGTGAGGGTGTGTGTGCGTGTGTGTGTGTGTGTGTGTGTGAGAGGGTCCGGTTTATTGTGAGGTTTGGTTCCTGAAGCCCTCCTTCCCCCCCCCCTCCTCCTCCCAAATCCCCTCCCTTATTCCCACCGTGGGTTCGAATCCAAGGTGATTAGACCTGCCCTAGGTCCATGGATCCAAGGTATCCATCCGTGGGCCCAACGGATTTCACCCCTTCCCCACTTTCCAAGGGCCAGGTCAATTCCAGCTATCCAGGGAACCTGTCGAAACAGAGGCAGCTACAGGAGGGGACACACAAATATTTGTGCCCTGCAGTTACACAACCGTTCCGACAGGCTCGATCGCAGTCTATCCAGATGAGAACACGTTCTCTTCCGACTAGACCACGCTGGAGTCGCTGTATGACCGAAATTTGGTGCCTATATTTATAGTTAGTATTTTTGGTGTATTAATTGATTTGTTTTAAATTTTTAATGACTTAGGTAGAGTGATTTAGGGAGTGGGGGGGGGGGGTGGCGTGTGTAGTGGATTGTACGAGATCGTGGTTGGATATTTTTAACTAGTTGTGTTCACCTAATTGTGCTTGCAGGGTTGAGCTCTGCTTTTTCGGCCCGCCTCTCAACTGTCAATGAATCAATTATTACTAACTAATAAAAAAAAATCCACACACACAGAAACACACACCCAGGAAACAGCCCGTAACAGCTGTCTAACGCCCATGTACTTATTTACTGCTAGGTAACAGGAGCAGCAGAATGATAGAAACTGCTGATTTCCGTTTGTGTCATCGCCGGGGGATCGAAAGAGCTAGGATTTCGAGTCGAGAGCGACGTCCACTCAGCTATAAAGCCCCCCAGTTTGTGTATTGGTGTAAAAGATAATTTGGGAGAGGAAAGGAATGATGTTTAGTTGCCTTATATGCCTTGGAGGGGAGGGGGGGTTGCCAGTTATGAATTTAAATTGTTATTTTTTTAAGATAGGATATATATGCAAAAGATGTTACGAGATATAGAAAGAAAAGTGTATCTGACTGAGGTTAGGTACTGTGTGATTGACTTGTATGTTAGGAAAAAGAATACTTATTAGAAACTTAGACGATTTTTAGAAATATTTCTTTGCAAATTATTGTGTAAAAAGCCTATGGTTACCGTACCTTAAACAAATACACGTTAGCGCAATTAGTCCACGGGATTCAGAGAGAGTGAGAGTGAACAGCGAAATAGTAACAAAAAATGTGACAATGAGGGGGAAACTATGTCATGCAAACGTTAACAATATAAATTACAGTAACACTAACCGCGCGTCCACATATATATTCCAGTCAATTTACATAAATAAACATTCGTTAATATGTTCCTTTAAAATGGAGACACACAGATAATTACAGTACACATGTCAGTTCAAATACTGGTACACATAAACACACATAGCTGGACGTGTCCGTCGATCTTGACAATAGTAAACATGTAACAAAAAATATGACAATAATGGGAAACTATGTCATTCAAACATATAAATGTTAACCATATGAATTACAGTAACACTAATCGCGCGCACACGTACATATGTCAATCAACTTACATAAATAAACATTCACTAATATGTACCTTTAATTGAATTGGTAGCGGTGATAAGAATAAAAAATAATTATTCCTAAATCCTTTAGCTTAGGTCAACACTGACCAACCTATGTCCGTTCCCTACCCCATACCATTCCCTCTACAATACACATTAATTTGGTAATAATACGCATTAATAATATATAAATAAATAAATTAAAAATTATATCTGTGTAAGGCCGCAGCCTCCAGCATGTTGCCTTATTAAAGACAGACATTCTCTTGATATATATATATTATATATATATATATATATATATATATATATATATATATATATATATATAT
>WNGS01150386.1:0-11397 GCA_020271785.1 Procambarus virginalis
ACTTAGGGTGAGTAGGTTTAGACATAGGAGGTTCGATGTTTGGGACTTACCATATTGTCAATGGTGTGTCCATATAGTCGACAACCTGCAGTACAGTTGAGAGGTACCTTGATCTGGGCTCGCTTTCTCGTAACTGTACCAAGACTTCTTGCTGGTAGGTTCTGGTGTAAGCCGGTGGATGAGGCTGTAAGTGTCAGCTGACTTCGCGCACTTCACCAATCCGTCTCTTCTTTGTCCGCTAAGTATAGGCGGACAGGAGGAGGTACACGTCTCAAAAATTTTCAACCAGTATGAGGTTGACAAGCTCTGAAAAAGTAGAAACATGTGCTGCCTCCAGCCATTTCATGAAATATCTTCGTTTGGTGTTAGCAAATTCTAAGAAGGTGGTGGTACTTGCCTTGACGTAGTCACGAAACTTTCGTCGATAGCTTTCGGTGGAGAGAAGGTAGGCGTCCAACACAGCTTGCTTCAAGTGGTGTAGTCGTTTTCTGATGCCAAAGTGCTGAGTGTGACTGCTGCTCTACCTGTTAAATGTACTCGGAGAAGGGTAGCCCATTGGTCGTCAGGCCAATTAAGTTGATCAGCAAGGGTCTCAAAAGTGGTAAAAAACACATCAACCTCCGTTTCGATGAACGGGGGCATTAACTTACTTGCATGGGAGACATTGAAACTGGGAGGAAGACTAGCTGCCGCTTGCTGGAGTTGAGCTTGGTGTGCAGCGTCCCTCGTGAGTTCTCGGTCACGACAGTTTAGAGCTGCTTCTGCCTGTCGTTTGTCGTGGTCACGTTGCATCTCGAGTCGCTGTTTGTATAAGGCCAACTCACGTTCACTTTCTTCCTCCGATGGCAGCTGCTTCCTTGGCCAGGGCTGCCTCACGCTCCTTGAGGCGGTTCTTCTTTCTTGTTCTTCCCTTCTAGGGCAGCTTCACGCTCTTTGATTGCAGCTTCACGCTCTTGTTCTTCCTTCTGAGGCAGCTTCACGCTCTTTGATTGCAGCTTCACGCTCTTTGATTGCAGCTGCTTCCTTTTGTTGCTCCCGCTCGATCTTAGCAAGTTCTAACTTAAGTTTTATTGCTGTCAAGTCTTGTTTATCTGAAATAGTGTATTGGTCATGAGTATCAGAATCTATCTTCCCTTCCTCCAAAGATGATCTACATTATATTATTCACGGTATATTTGTTGGCGCCAGGTGGAACTTCCAATTGATACTCGTGTGCAAGAGTTATCAATTCGACCCTTCTTGCATGACGTAAGTTCCCTATTTCACCTTCTGGATTTGCCTTGAAAGCTTGTAGGCGGAACATTGTGAAAATATAGCAAAATAAAGGAGACACGATATATACAGTGAGAATATGGTGAATGTCAGAAACAGGAAACGGCAACTGATACCTATCCTGTGGGGAATTATTAATAATTAAAGTTAATTCAAGATGGTAAATGAATAAGGTCGCAGGAAATCTTGTACCTGGTACTCACTGTGGGAGGATAAAGCAAGAAAATCCTACTAATTAGTGGAAACTGAGTTTAAAAGACAAGTGAAACACTAAATGGCTTCAAAATAAATGAGGTAGTCCAAAAAATGTAGTCATACCTTGCCAAGTCACTATAGAACATAAGCAAAGGTACCCACTGAAATTGAATATGGTATTTACAGAATTAGCGAACTTTGTGCTCAAAAGAAAGAACGCCAATTCCCTACCTTGGGTAAATACCATCAGTCTGACCGACGAGTAAGGGTGCGAGTGTCAACTGGTGACGAGAACTATCGGCGAGGTCCCAACTCGCCAATAATAGTTCGTGCTAGAGGATCTAAAGCCCTCTTTTTCCTCCTAGAGTCGGATTGCAGGACTTAGGTGCTATTGACCCGGAGACAGACCACAGTACCAGGGTACCTATGTGATAATCTGTCAAAAAGTGAGAAATATCTGGGGACAAAAGATGTTAAACACGGATAATAACACGGAAGGGGGAGACGACCAATTAAGAGTATGACTGCGGCCTACAGTCACCACGTAATCCAAAGTTTCTCACTCTCACCATATGCTATTCCCGTAATGCACAATATACACAGCACCATATAAAATAAAAAATGATTAATGTAAATAATGAAAGCAAGGGATTGAAAGCCAAGTACGCTTACCACAATTACCAATACCTGAGTGAAGCTCCCGGACAGGCCCCCAATTATATGTGGTAACGTGTTGGAAATGGTGGTCGGCAGTCTTCCAAATAGCAGATGTCAATGCTGGGCCACATACATTTAAGTTATAAAAAAAAGAAAAAAAAAAGAGTGACTGCTTGTCTAATAATCTGTGGTAAGGTAAGATATACGAAAACACAAAATGTAAAAAAGTACTTTACTTAATCTAGAAACAAAATAAAATAAAGACAACTTCCTTGGCATTTAAAATAATGTAAAAGAAAAACACATAAATTATATATAACTATTGAAAAGGGGGAACTGGTTACGTTAACAAAGATAAATGGTGCTGGGAATATATGCGCTAGCTATAAACCTCTTATTTGATCACACGAGGTGGGTCAAATTAGGTGTTCACAGCAGGAGCACGAGATATATTCTGGCTGAGAGAGCTGCAAGGGACTCCAACAATGACTGGCGATGAAATGTGATTGGCGTGGAGCGGGAGTGGTGTGTTGGTTGGCGGCCAATGAGAACGCAGGAGGCCGCAAGTCGCTAGTTTGCTGGGAGCAGCAGTTGACAGGTCGACCAGGTGTGCAGAAGTGGGGGGAAGGAGGGAGTTGCAGGTGTGTGTGGCTGTCTTGATATATACGTTAAGCCACTATAAAACGTATCTTGCATATTGTTGAGAACGTGATGAAGTAAGGAAATAGCAGGCTAAATCTCTGATAAGAGATTATCGTCACAATATATTATTACGAAAGTGGGATATTAGAAACAATTAACCCTTTGCTTGGATAATTTGTTATTGCAAAACAGCAGCAGCAATATTATCTGCCTAATGTATTAAATGTTAGTAAATGATGTCAGGTTTTCTGATAATTCCCGAGAGGGCTAACACACGATTCGAAGTCCAAATTTACACCAGATGAACGCTGATACTCATCCTCAGATTTATTAGATTATTTGATGTTAATATTTAGTATTCACACATTTTGGCAGTCTCCGTGGTGTAGTGGTAAGACACTCGCCTGGCGTTCCGCGAGCACTATGTCATGGGTTCGTATCCAGGCCGGGAGGATTTACTGGCCGCAATTCTTAACTGTAGCCTCTGTTTAACGCAACATAAATGTGTACTTGGATGAAAAAACGATTCTTCGCGGCGGGGATCGTATTCCAGGGACCTGCCCGAAACGCTACGCGTACTAGTGGCTGTACAAGAATGTAACAACTCTGTATATATCTAAAAAAAAAAAAAAAAAAAAAAAAAAAAAAAAAAAAAAAAAAAAATTGTGCATCAGTTCATACAGGATGGGGAGCCGGTCGACCGAGCGGACAGCACGCTGGACATGTGATCCTGTGGTCCTGGGTTCGATCCCAGGCGCCGGCGAGAACAATGGGCAGAGTTTCTTTCACCCTATGCCCCTGTTACCTAGCAGTAAATTAGTACCTGGGTGTTAGTCAGTTGTCACAGGCTGCTTCCTGGGGTGGAGGCCTGGTCGAGGACCGGGCCGCGGGGACACTAAAATCCCTGAAATCATCTCAAGATAACCTCAAGATAAGATGGATGTCCCGTACTAGAGTTGCAAGGGTTGGAGTTCTTTGGCGATTTGATTTCTCTGTTAACTCTTGGGAGGTGAAATTTCTAGCCTAATTATTTTATTTAACCCCAGAGGACTGAATGTGAATACTACAGTCAAGTATGATTCTGGGACTGCAGTGGTAACAGTGACAATAGTTGTTAACTTGAAGCTTGTTCATTTAATAACTGGTTACTGATATATAAACACTGAGGCCCATGGAATACATCTTGTTTAAATAATAAACGTATCAACATCAGTTGTTGGATTTATATAGTCATGCTCCCTTGTGCTTATTTGCTGGAGTTTATTTTTGCTGACAAATTTAATTTAATGTGGTTATTAGATTCAGAAGGTTGAATATTCAATCAATAGAGTCAATTATGATTCTGAGACTGCAGTGGGTTCAGTAACATTAGTCGCAGGTGACTTGTAGCTGTTTAGGCTACTGTTCACTGATTTGCCACTGAGGCCTCATGAACTCATCTTCAGGTTTAAATGATGATATTAAGTTCAACTTCTGTTATAGTCACCTGTAATCTCAATAGTATAATGCTACTGGAGTTGTGTAATCAGATGATAAATTTAAATTTCTATTGGTATTGAACAAATCCACAATGGCCATGACGAGGGCTGACCCTTGATGGATGGAAGAGGTCGAGGGTGTGTTCTATGGTACTGTTTGTCTGCAGACATTGGTCTCCTCAGGCTATATACTGGGCCTGTGAGTAATTTGTCTGCTGCTGAATTTAACATGTTTATGCGCTGATATTTAGTAGGGCTACTGATGAATTGGTGGTAGTAGTCCTCACCTACAAAATTATGAAGCCGGTGAGGTGATCAGACTTAATTTTATCTGCCAATTTTATTCCTCTCTTTCTCAGGAATTTTGCAGTAGCTCGCAGAGCTTGTACATGTAGGTCTATTGGAATTGTGTCCACCATAATGGCTGGTACCTGACAGACGTAGCTGCCTAATCGTACCGATGGCTGTACCACCTGGTAGACTTGAGGTCCTGTATCAGCTAGGAACCCCGAAATATTTAAGGTCATCTATTTTACAGGCTTTAATTGTAGATCATCTGCCACATTTCTAGTGACAAATGTTGTTTGGGACTCTTGGTCAAACAACCTACAGGGATGGACCCTGGCCCTCTTCTCTTGGATGGTGAGTTGAGCTATACCTAACTTGGCATACACATACTTGGTTGAGTTGACCCTGGCAAAGTCGAAGTATTCTTGGTCTTTGTCGGTAGGACACTGATTTTCTGTGGCACCTTGCAGTACTGTACTGTGGTGGGAATATCAATTTTCACCTTGGGATTTGGAGACTTTGTTTTTGTGTCTCCGCAAAATGCTGTATGATGCTGACCCTTGTTACACTTATTGCAGATGGGTAACTGGGCCTCACAGTCTAGGAGGTTGTGTTTCCTGAGGCACCTCGGGCAATTTTGCAACTCTTTGAGTCGCTCAACAAGGGTGTCTCGATCAGGAAATTTGGTGCAGTGGTACATTTAATGTTTCTCTTGGCAGAACAAACATATTCCATAGCTCACAGCACCCTTTGGAGTCATCGTCTTGGATGACATATTGACTATAGGCTTGGAGGGGTCCCACTACATATATGCCCACTCTGCCTTGGTTCCACTTTGGTGAGGAAATAGATTGTTTAAATTTAGATGGAGTACTTATTGTACTCTTTGTTTGATTATTATTACTTGGGTCCTGAATGGAGTTCGTCGGTTTAGACTTGTCAGTTGAAGAACAGTTTGCTGGTGCCATTGTCTCATGGGCTCTCATGCAGTTCACTGTCATCCTTAATCCATTAAATATTTCATCCAGATGTGAGGATGTCTGGCCGAAAATGAGAACAGATGGAGGCTAAAATTTCTTTGGGGAATTTACTCTAAATCTCTAAGTTTAACACCCGTTCTGCCCTAGGAACATCTGCCTTGGCAGCAAGAGCTTTGACTAGTGACTCCACTTGGAGTCTAATTATTGTATAGCTTCAGCTGGTCTTTCTGGTGTTGGTATTGTAGTAAAAGTGTTATTGTATTATTGTACCCGGATGGATGCTCGCTTGACTGTTTTGTTTGGATGCTCGCTTGACTGTTTTGTTGTTGTCAGACCAGCTGTGTCGTGCCTGTGTACAGGTTAGTTTATGTTCACTCCTAGTTAATTTCTATTTGTTCTAGTGTTAGTCATGTGTACTTTGCTTATTATATTATATATCTTAAGCACTGTTAGTCTTTATAAGTTTTGTATAATATATGGCTTGTGTATTGCAGGATGTAACTGTACTGTAATTATTTGTTCAATAAAGCCACACGTCTGGCAATGCTTCTCCTTTACCTCAATTTATTGAACAAATAATTCAGCCAGTGAACATGGAGCGGTTACTACGGCCCGAGCGGTTTGCTACTGACCCAAACGCCACCAACGCCGCTCAAGAATGGCGTCACTGGCTCAAGACGTTCCAAAACTTCACTCTTGCAGTAGAAGAAAATACTCCCACCGTGGACAAGCTGTGTCTCTTAATAAACTACGTTGCTCCACGTGTGTTCGACTACATAGCTGACTGCACTACGTATGATGCTGCTGAAAAATCCCTAACAGAACTGTTTGTGAAGCCCAAGAATGAAGTATTCGCAAGGTATGTGCTTGCAACACGGCGCCAAGAACCCGGTGAGTCACTTGATCAGTTTCTTCAGGCTTTAAAGTTATTAGCTAAAGATTGCCAGTTCAAAGCAGTGACTGCTGTAGAAGCCAGTGATAACTATGTGAGAGATGCTTTCATTAATGGGCTAGGTTCTGCCACAATAAGGCAGCGCTTACTTGAAAATAGAACTTTAGACTTACAGTCAGCCTTTGACCAGGCTCACACTCTAGAAACGGCACAGAAACTTTCTGCCTCTTATGCTCAGCCAGGGGTTACAAATGCTGCCATGGCACTCTCATTAGACCTGGAGGACTTAGGAGGACAAGAAAGTGCAGAAGAAAAAGTTGACACAGTTTCTGCAGCTACAACTAGTGGTTTTAAGTGCTTCTTTTGCGGTTACACTCGACATCCTCGCAGTCGATGTCCGGCTAGAGAGGCTCTGTGTATGAATTGCAAGAAAAAGGGTCATTATGCTAAGGTCTGCCGATCTCTGAAACAGACTAATAGTGCTTCAAACACCCAACATTCCGCTGCTATGCTTGCTACTTTAGCTGGGACTTCGCCCGCATGCCTCAATAAATCAGTGCTTAGCTCTAAGATCAATGGTATTCCAGTCAGTGCACTGATTGACACTGGTAGCTCTGAGAACTTTATTCATAAGAATATTGCCGACCAGAGTGGGTTACTCGTCTATCCTGACAATGGGGCAGTTTCTATGGCTACTGTATCGTTCTCTTCAAAATTCCTGGGTCAGTGTTCTGTAGACTTAGAATTACAAGGAGAAACTTACCATGGTGTGAATCTCAAAGTGTTACCCGATTTGTGTGCTGATGTGATTTTAGGTCATAACTTTTTACAAAATCATTCTGTGCTTGAGATGGCTTTTGGAGGAGATAGACCTCCTCTTAGAATATGTGGATTAGCTGCCGTCAAAGTTCCGGCTCCATCTCTCTTCAGTAATTTAGCACCAGACTGCAAGCCGATTGCTGTAAAATCCAGACGCTATTCTGAGGCTGACAAGTTGTTTATTAAATCTGAGACCGCTCGGATGCTACGTGAAGAGATAATTAGACCCAGTCATTCTCCATGGAGAGCCCAGGTATTAGTAACTAAAGGAGAACATCACAAGAAAAGAATGGTTGTAGATTATTCACAAACAATCAATCGATTCACGGGGCTGGATGCCTACCCCTTACCACACATAGATGAGATTGTGAATAATGTTGCTAGATTTAAAGTATACAGCACTCTGGACTTGAGAAGTGCTTACCATCAAGTGGGTTTAACAGAGGAAGAAAAACCCTATACAGCCTTTGAAGCTTGTGGGAAGCTTTTTGAATTTAATCGTATCCCTTTTGGGGTCACTAATGGAGTGGCTAGTTTTCAAAGGGTAATTGATGGCATCCTTGAGAAAGAAGGAGTGGAGGGTACCTTCGCTTACGTTGATGATGTCTGTGTGTGTGGAGAGTCTGAGGAAGACCATGATAAAAATCTGAAACATTTTATGGACGTTGCGAGAAGATATAACCTGACCCTGAATCTTGAAAAGTGTAGTTTTCGACTCAGGTCTATAAAGCTGTTGGGATATCTTATACAAGAAGGAGAAATTAGACCTGACCCGGAACGCCTCGAGCCACTGTTAAAACTTCCACTACCAAGTAACACAGGTTCTTTACGCAGAACAATGGGAATGCTTGCACATTACTCTCGTTGGGTGCTGAGTTTTTCTGAGAAGATCCGTCCTCTCTCTCATGCCAATGATTTTCCCTTATCTGCTGCTGCTGCGAAAGCTTTTGAAGGATTGAAACAAGACATTGCTGAGGCAGTGGTTCGAGCAATCGACCCAACAACTCCTTTCACTGTGGAAACCGATGCTTCAGATCATGCTATTGCCGCTACCCTAACCCAGAATGAACAACCAGTAGCTTTCTTCTCCCGAACACTTTCAAATAGTGAACAAAGGCACTCATCAGTGGAGAAGGAAGCGTATGCCATTGTGGAAGCCCTAAGGAAGTGGCGACACTATCTTATTGGTCGCCATTTTCGGCTTGTGACTGACCAGCGCAGTGTCGCTTTTATGTTTAACTCTAACTCAGCTGGTAAGATTAAAAATGATAAAATTGCTAGATGGCGAGTCGAACTCTCCTGTTACCACTATGACATTGTATATCGCCCAGGTAAAAAGAACATACCAGCTGATGCATTCTCACGTGTATGTGGTGCCACCAGTATGGATGAATTAAAGGAATTGCATGACAATCTGTGTCACCCTGGAGTGTCTCGTATGGCTCATTTTGTCCGATGTCGAAATCTGCCTTATTCTGTGGAGGAAGTGAAGAAGATGACTAATTCTTGCTCTGCATGCTCTGAACTTAAACCTCGGTTTTGCAAGTTTGACTCTGGGCATTTGATTAAAGCTACTCAGCCATTTGAAAGACTCAACATAGATTTTAAAGGACCACTTCCATCACATTCAAGGAATAAATATATCCTTACTGTTGTAGATGAATTCTCTAGATTCCCTTTTGCATTCCCTTGTTCAGATATGACTACTGGTACAGTAATTCAGTGCCTGGTGCAGTTGTTTGCAATCTTTGGTATGCCTGCATATATACACTCTGATAGGGGAACTTCGTTTATGTCGGAGGAGTTGAAAGATTTTCTACTAAAAAAGGGGTAGCAACTAGCCGTACGACTCCTTACAACCCTAGAGGAAATGGCCAGGCTGAGAAGTACAATGGGATTATTTGGAAGACAGTGCTGCTAGCTCTTAGGACGAGAGGCTTAGATGTATCCCAGTGGGAAGTAGTTCTTCCTGATGCACTCCACTCTATTCGATCACTGTTGTGCACCTCTACAAATTGTACACCACATGAACGATTCTTCCAGCATACAAGAAGGTCTACTTCAGGGCGAACACTACCTACGTGGCTTGCTTGCAGAGGCCCTGTCCTCCTAAAACGTCAGGTGCGTCAAAGCAAAAATGATCCTCTAGTTGATGAGGTTGAGGTCGTAGATGTGAATCCGGAATATGCCCATGTCAAGTTCCCGGATGGCAGGATTACTACTGTATCATTAAGACACCTCGCACCCATGGCCACAGAGGGCTGCGAGAGTTTGGACCCCAATCTCAACATTCAACAGCAACACCCAGCGATTGTGAAAGATGGGGTAAACCCCAACCGCCTCATCCTGAACGGCCTCATCCTGAACTACCTCATCCTGAACTACCTCATCCTGGACTACTTCGTTCCGAACCACCTAACTTTGAAACACCTAATTGGAAACCTTTCTCTGATGTAACACTCCCTCGAGAAGGTGGTATGCAGAAACCGACTGGAACACTAGAGGCATCAACTTTGCAGGAGTCCCTTCGACGATCTGGAAGGACGCGAAGTACTCCTACTCATCTTCGGGACTATGTTACTTAAAGCTAGAGGGGGTGAATGTAGTAAAAGTGTTATTGTATTATTGTACCCGGATGGATGCTCGCTTGACTGTTTTTGTTGTTGTCAGACCAGCTGTGTCGTGCCTGTGTACAGGTTAGTTTATGTTCACTCCTAGTTAATTTCTATTTGTTCTAGTGTTAGTCATGTGTACTTTGCTTATTATATTATATATCTTAAGCACTGTTAGTCTTTATAAGTTTGTATAATATATGGCTTGTGTATTGCAGGATGTAACTGTACTGTAATTATTTGTTCAATAAAGCCACATGTCTGGCAATGCTTCTCCTTTACCTCAGTATTGCTCTATCTGTTTATAGTAGAGGTTAGCTATATCGATCTCTTGGTACTATAGTTGACCTCCTAACAACTGTAATAGCAGTATTGTAGTCATCACATTTGGAATCAGATGAACAATAACTGTCTTTGTTTCAACCCTTAAGGGTACTTTGCAAAAAGGAATTTCTTTGTTTTGTTAATAAAACTTTTAGATTTCACTAACGAACGTGTTCCAGTATCATTCGAAATTTTCCTCTTCTCTGCCATGAATTGAGGTAGATCAATGGCAGTAAGAAGAACGTCATTGAATGGGTCAGATGTATTAGCTCCACTTGTGTGTTAGAGCATTTTGAGAGACAGAGTTTATATTTTTTTTTTTTACGGACTGTATTAATTTATCAAGGTGAACTTGGACATCCTCTACATATTGTTCCGTTTAGGCATGGAAGATTGTCGGGTTCAGCATTTTGTTGAATGAGGTTTTGAAGATAATTATTCCCCGCCTCGGTAGTTCTTTGGAATTTTCAGTTACCCACCTCTATATGGTTTTCAAGTACTTTAGGTAACACATTTGTCGGGTCAATTGATCACACTTGTTCAGATGTCTAGTCACATGTCCTTGTGACCGTATGTTGGCCGTTGTGACTGGCCAACATAAGAACTGCCTTTAGAAATTTGTGTAAGGAATCTTTCAGAACCCTGTATACCACTTATGTAAGACCAATCCTGGAGTATGCAGCTCCAGCCTGGAGTCCATACCTAGTTAAACACAGACAAAGTTAGAGAAGATTCAGCGGTATGCCACCAGCTCGTCCCGGAACTGAGAGGATTGAGCTACGAGGAAAGGCTAAAGAGCGGAACCTCACATCCCTGGAAAACAGAAGAGTAAGGGGGACATGATAACCACCTACAAAATTCTCAGTGGAATTGACAGGGCGGACAACAACAAACTCTTCACCACGGTGGGACACGAACAAGGGGACACAGGAGGAAACTTAGTACCCAGATGAGCCACAGAGCGTTAGAAAGAATTTTTTCAGTGTCAGAGTAGTTAATAAATGGAATGCACTAGGTAGTGATGTGGTGGAGGCTGACTCCATACCCAGTTTCAAACGTAGATATGATAGAGCCCACTAGGCTCAGGAATCTTTACACCTGTTGATTGACAGTTGAGAGGCGGGACCAAGAGCCAAAGCTCAACCCCCGCAAGCACAATTAGGTGAGTACAATTAGGTGAGTATATGATCGTGGTACAACATACTCTTACTAGAACATTTCGTGTGTTGTACTGGCTG
>WNGS01150404.1:0-11284 GCA_020271785.1 Procambarus virginalis
GTGATGCTGGTAGGTCACTCTCACATTACTGCTGGTGCTGGTAGGTCACTCTCACATTACTGGTGATGCTGGTAGGTCTATCTCACTTACTGCTGATGCTGGTAGGTCACTCTCACATTACTGCTGATGCTGGTAGGTCACTCTCACATTACTGCTGATGCTGGTAGGTCACTCTCACATACTGCTGGCTGGTAGGTCACTCTCACATTACTGCTGATGCTGGTAGGTCACTCTCACATTACTGCTGATGCTGGATAGGTCACTCTCACATTACTGCTGGTACTGGTAGGTCACTCTCATTACTGCTGATGCTGGTAGGTCACTCTCACATTACTGCTGATGTTGGTAGTCACTCTCACATTACTGCTGACGCTGGTAGGTCACTCTCACATTAATGCTGATGCTGGTAGGTCACTCTCACATTACTGCTGATGTGGTAGGTCACTCTCACATAACTGCTGATGCTGGTAGGTCACTCACATTACTGCTGATGCTGGTAGGTCACTCTCACATTACTGCTGATGCTGGTAGGTCACTCTCACATTACTGCTGATGTTGGTAGGTCACTCCACATTATTCTGATGCTGGTAGGTCACTCTCACATTACTGCTGACGCTGGTAGGTCACTCTCACATTACTGCTGATGCTGGTAGGTCACTCTCACATACTGCTGACGCTGGTAGGTCACTCTCACATTACTGCTGATGCTGGTAGGTCACTCTCACATTCTGCTGACACTGGTAGGTCACTCTCACATTACTGCTGATGCTGGTAGGTCACTCTCACATTACTGCTGATGCTGGTAGGTCACTCTCAAATTACTGCTGACGCTGGTAGGTCACTCTCACATTACTGCTGATGCTGGTAGGTCACTCTCACATACTGCTGATGCTGGTAGGTCACTCTCACATTACTGCTGATGCTGGTAGGTCACTCTCACATTACTGCTGATGCTGGTAGGTCACTCTCACATTACTGCTATGCTGGTAGGTCACTCTCACATTACTGCTGATGCTGGTAGGTCACTCTCACATTACTGCTGATGCTGGTAGGTCACTCACATTACTGCTGATGCTGGTAGGTCACTCTCACATTACTGCTGATGCTGGTAGGTCACTCTCACATTACTGCTGGTGCTGGTAGGTCACTCTCACATTACTGCTGATGCTGGTAGGTCACTCTCACATTACTGCTGATGCTGGTAGGTCACTCTCACATTACTGCTGATGCTGGTAGGTCACTCTCACATTACTGCTGATGCTGGTAGGTCACTCTCACATTACTGCTGATGCTGGTAGGTCACTCTCACATTACTGCTGATGCTGGTAGGTCACTCTCACATTACTGCTGATGCTGGTAGGTCACTCTCACATTACTGCTGATGCTGGTAGGTCACTCTCACATTACTGCTGATGTTGGTAGGTCACTCTCACATTACTGCTGGTGCTGGTAGGTCACTCTCACATTACTGCTGATGCTGGTAGGTCACTCTCACATTACTGCTGATGCTGGTAGGTCACTCTCACATTACTGCTGATGCTGGTAGGTCACTCTCACATTACTGCTGATGCTGGTAGGTCACTCTCACATTACTGCTGATGCTGGTAGGTCACTCTCACATTACTGCTGATGCTGGTAGGTCACTCTCACATTACTGCTGATGCTGGTAGGTCACTCTCACATTACTGCTGATGCTGGTAGGTCACTCTCACATTACTGCTGATGCTGGTAGGTCACTCACATTACTGCTGATGCTGGTAGGTCACTCTCACATTACTGCTGATGCTGGTAGGTCACTCTCACATTACTGCTGATGCTGGTAGGTCACTCTCACATTACTGCTGATGCTGGTAGGTCACTCTCACATTACTGCTGATGCTGGTAGGTCACTCTCACATTACTGCTGATGCTGGTAGGTCACTCTCACATTACTGCTGATGCTGGTAGGTCACTCTCACATTACTGCTGATGCTGGTAGGTCACTCTCACATTACTGCTGATGCTGGTAGGTCACTCTCACATTACTGCTGATGCTGGTAGGTCACTCTCACATTACTGCTGATGCTGGTAGGTCACTCTCACATTACTGCTGATGCTGGTAGGTCACTCTCACATTACTGCTGATGCTGGTAGGTCACTCTCACATTACTGCTGATGCTGGTAGGTCACTCTCACATTACTGCTGATGCTGGTAGGTCACTCTCACATTACTGCTGATGCTGGTAGGTCACTCTCACATAACTGCTGATGCTGGTAGGTCACTCACATTACTGCTGATGCTGGTAGGTCACTCTCACATTACTGCTGATGCTGAGGTCACTCTCACATTACTGCTGATGCTGGTAGGTCACTCTCACATTACTGCTGATGCTGGTAGGTCACTCTCACATTACTGCTGATGCTGGTAGGTCACTCTCACATTACTGCTGATGCTGGTAGGTCACTCTCACATTACTGCTGATGCTGGTAGGTCACTCTCACATTACTGCTGATGCTGGTAGGTCACTCTCAAATTACTGCTGATGCTGGTAGGTCACTCTCACATTACTGCTGATGCTGGTAGGTCACTCTCACATTACTGCTGATGCTGGTAGGTCACTCTCACATTACTGCTGATGCTGGTAGGTCACTCTCACATTACTGCTGATGCTGGTAGGTCACTCTCACATTACTGCTGATGCTGGTAGGTCACTCTCACATTACTGCTGATGCTGGTAGGTCACTCTCACATTACTGCTGATGCTGGTAGGTCACTCTCACATTACTGCTGATGCTGGTAGGTCACTCTCACATTACTGCTGATGCTGGTAGGTCACTCTCACATTACTGCTGATGCTGGTAGGTCACTCTCACATTACTGCTGATGCTGGTAGGTCACTCTCACATTACTGCTGATGCTGGTAGGTCACTCTCACATTACTGCTGATGCTGGTAGGTCACTCTCACATTACTGCTGATGCTGGTAGGTCACTCTCACATTACTGCTGATGCTGGTAGGTCACTCACATTACTGCTGATGCTGGTAGGTCACTCTCACATTACTGCTGATGCTGGTAGGTCACTCTCACATTACTGCTGATGCTGGTAGGTCACTCTCACATTACTGCTGATGCTGGTAGGTCACTCTCACATTACTGCTGATGCTGGTAGGTCACTCTCACATTACTGCTGATGCTGGTAGGTCACTCTCACATTACTGCTGATGCTGGTAGGTCACTCTCACATTACTGCTGGTGCTGGTAGGTCACTCTCACATTACTGCTGATGCTGGTAGGTCACTCTCACATTACTGCTGATGCTGGTAGGTCACTCTCACATTACTGCTGATGCTGGTAGGTCACTCTCACATTACTGCTGATGCTGGTAGGTCACTCTCACATTACTGCTGATGCTGGTAGGTCACTCTCACATTACTGCTGATGCTGGTAGGTCACTCTCACATTACTGCTGATGCTGGTAGGTCACTCTCACATTACTGCTGATGCTGGTAGGTCACTCTCACATTACTGCTGATGCTGGTAGGTCACTCTCACATTACTGCTGATGCTGGTAGGTCACTCTCACATTACTGCTGATGCTGGTAGGTCACTCTCACATTACTGCTGATGCTGGTAGGTCACTCTCACATTACTGCTGATGCTGGTAGGTCACTCTCACATTACTGCTGATGCTGGTAGGTCACTCTCACATTACTGCTGAGGCTGGTAGGTCACTCTCACATTACTGCTGGTGCTGGTAGGTCACTCTCACATTACTGCTGATGCTGGTAGGTCACTCTCACATTACTGCTGATGCTGGTAGGTCACTCTCACATTACTGCTGATGCTGGTAGGTCACTCTCACATTACTGCTGATGCTGGTAGGTCACACTCACATTACTGCTGATGCTGGTAGGTCACTCTCACATTAATGCTGATGCTGGTAGGTCACTCTCACATTACTGCTGATGCTGGTAGGTCACTCTCACATTACTGCTGATGCTGGTAGGTCACTCCCACATTACTGCTGATGCTGGTAGGTCACTCACATTACTGCTGATGCTGGTAGGTCACTCTCACATTACTGCTGATGCTGGTAGGTCACTCTCACATTACTGCTGATGCTGGTAGGTCACTCTCACATTACTGCTGATGCTGGTAGGTCATCTCACATTACTGCTGACATTGGTAGGTCACTCTCAAACTTCTGCTGATGCTGAAGGTCACTCTCACACTTCTGCTGACACTGGAAGGTCACTCTCACATTACTGCTGATGTTGGTAGGTCACTCTCATATTACTGCTGATGCTGGTAGGTCACTCTCACATTACTGCTGATGCTGGTAGGTCACTCTCACATTACTGCTGATGCTGGTAGGTCACACTCACATTACTGCTGATGCTGGTAGGTCACTCTCACGTTATGCTGATGCTGGTAGGTCACTCTCACATTACTGCTGATGCTGGTAGGTCACTCTGACATTACTGCTGATGTTGGTAGGTCACTCCCACATACTGCTGATGTTGGTAGGTCACTCTCACATTACTGCTGACGCTGGTAGGTCACTCTCAAATTACTGCTGACGCTGGTAGGTCACTCTTATATTACTGCTAATGCTGGTAGGTCACTCTCACAATACGGCTGACGCTGGTAGGTCACTCTCACATTTCTGCTGACGCTGGTAGGTCACTCTCACAATAAGGCTGACACTGGTAGGTCACTCTCATATTATGCTGACGCTGGTAGGTCACTCTCACATAACTGTTGACGCTGGTAGGTCACTCTCATATTACTGCTGATGCTGGTAGGTCACTCTCACATTACTGCTGATGCTGGTAGGTCACTCTCACATTACTGCTGATGCTGGTAGGTCACTCTCACATTACTGCTGGTGCTGGTAGGTCATACTTGTTGGAAATTCCAACACTTATCATCTATTATTATATTATAATAAATTACCATTACTTTACCATTGCAGTAGTTCTTAACACCACTAACAGTAGTGTTAATATAATTTAATCTGAGCATATTGCTGATAATATGACTCCTGATAATGTAAATCGAGAGTTATTATTGAAATTATTAGTAACAGTTTTTATTCTGTTACGATCGAATGCTCTGGAGAAGTATAAATGTTATCTCCATTTCTCGCTAGAGATCATTTATCAAGAAAATAATAATTATTAAATCCCTATAATTGCAACCCAGTTCATATTATCGCATTTCATCCATATTGCACGGAAAGAATAATTCGTGTTTAATAATTTCCGTGGTGAATGCGAGAGCGGGGAGGGAGGAAGGCGGCGACGCCATTACTCAACAAGGCTTGGTCCGAGGCAGCGTGGGTGAGGCACATGGCAGTTGCTGGAATTCTTATCGACAAGAATTACGTTGATACCCAGTTAATAAGTGAAATTTACTTGCCTATGTGTTCTCTAGTGCTCGTCAGTTAATAACGCATCAACAATTAGAACCAGGACTCGTAATTAAGTGTGCACAGCAGTGAACATTGAGACTGGCAGACGCGAATTCGGCAGACCTCAGTACTCTGTTACGCTCACATAAGTATTTTCCTAGTTTTGGTGCATCAAAGTAGGTAGTACATTTGTGAGTAGTTTGTCGTCAGGAAGAATGAACATCAAAAATAACATGTTAGTAATGTTTATCACTTATCTCAGTTTCATGAATATCTGAACATAATTTGTAGCCTAGTCAATCGCTACTTTACATTTCTTGTATTACAGCGTGTATTTGAGGTGCCAGCAAGATTCTCATCAATCGTGTTATTTACCTCGAGTTCTTTCTCTATGGGGATTCCGTGACCACGAGACGAATGATGAACTGGCGTTAGAAATCGTCTTACAGCTAAGACACATTTTTCATATAAATTTATTCATTTGATTATTGATTCTATATAATCATACAATTTTCTATTGAATAATTATTGCCAGATTTGGTAATTAATGTTATGCTCTAACTGTGCTCAATATTATGCTCAGTGATTAATGATGATAATGATCATAATGATTATAATTTGATTACCATATATTTGAATATATTGTAGTTAGATTTAGCATGTTATTAATACCACAATGAACTAGTGACGAACCACACTGGTTCCTAGATATATATGAACTTCTAGAAATACCCCCCAATGTTGATATTTGAGGCTTTGGCTTTAATTAATAATTACAGTCTTCATTATTTTCAAGTGATTATTCATTGAATGAGTTTCCATAGACTGGTTCTCTAGTGTCATTCAAATGATCACTTTTATTGTTTCCCTCTTTTCTCAAAGTGGGTGGTCCTTCGAGTTATTTCAATACAATAATTAATAATTTAATTTCTGAGTCAAGCCCAAGATACCCAACAATACTCATATTACTGCTGATGCTGGTAGGTCACTCTCACATTACTGCTGACGCTATTAGGTCACTCTCACTTTACTGCTGATGCTGGTAGGTCACTCTCACATTACTGCTGATGTTGGTAGGTTACTTTCACATTACTGCTGATGCTGGTAGGTCACTCTCACATTACTGCTGATGCTGGTAAGTCACTCTCACATTACTGCTGATGCTAGTAGGTCACTCTCCCATTACTGCTGATGCTGGTAGGTCACTCTCACATTACTGCTGATGTTGGTAGGTTACTCTCACATTACTGCTGATGTTGGTAGGTTACTCTCACATTATGCTGGTGCTGGTAGGTCACTCTCACATTACTGCTGACGCTGGTAGGTCACTCTCACATTACTGCTGGTGCTGGTAGGTCACTCTCACATTACTGCTGAAGCTGGTAGGTCACTCTCACATTACTGCTGATGCTGGTAGGTCACTCTCACATTACTGCTGATGTTGGTAGGTTACTCTCACATTACTGCTGATGCTTGAAGGTCACTCATAAACTACTGCTGACTCTGGAAGGTCACTCTCATATTACTGCTGATGATGGTAGCTCACTCTCATATTACTGCTGACGCTGGTAGGTCACTCTGACATTATTGTTGCCACTTCCAAGAGTTTAGCTCTCCACATATCTGCACCTCCATGTGGGTCTCCATTCTCCCATTCTGTCTTTCCATGGTTGAAATCGCCCATGACTAAGAGTCTTGAGCCATTCCTGTAGGCAACTGAAGCTGTTCTCTCTATTATATTAATGGTTGCCATGTTGTTCCTACCAAACTCCTGTCTAGGCCTTCTGTCATTTAGGGGAGGGTTGTTAATGACTGCCACTATTATCTTAAGTCCACCCATTGTTATAGTTCCTGTTATGTAATCTCTGAATCCGCCACAGCCCGGAATTTCCATCTCATCAAAACTCCAGTCCTTCCTTATCAGCAGGGCCACTCCTCCACCTCCTCTCCCTTCCCTCTCTTTCCTTACTATATAGTAGTCCTTTGGAAACACAGCATCTATTATGACTCCTGACAATTTTGTTTCCGTTAGTCCTATTACATCAGGGTTTTCTTCTTGCGCCCTTTCTGCCAGTTCACTTGCTTTATTGGTAATCCCATCAATGTTTGAGTACATTACCTTGAAGCTCACTTTCTTATATCCAATTTCACCCTCACTCCCCACAAGTGTAGGAAGTTGTTCTATGGTCATTGCTACTTGGGTAGGCTCATCCTCCTGTGAGGTAGTTGCCAGGGATTCAGGGGGAGTTGGTGTGGGGGATGGAGGGCTTAGGTCTTGCTCAGGCCTGCTTGGGGCAGGAAGAAGATCAGTGGCTGGGAAAGCAGGGAATACTTGGGGTAAGGGGACGGGGAGGATTTGGGTTTCATGATGGGCATTGTGCAGGGGCAAGGAAGGGTTTGTGCTGGGGGATAGGGGGGCCCTATTGGGTGGTGGGATGGGGTGTTGCATTCCCTCCTGGGGTTCCTGGGATGCTGGATTGGGGTTCCCCACTCCCCCTCTAGGATTGCTGGGTTGGAAGCTGAGGTTCCCTGGTTCCCTTCCCTCTCCCTGTACCTTTTCCTTGCATTTGCTGCCCTTACTCTCTCGTCTCTGGTCATGTCCCTCTGAACATATACCTCTTTGTAGTTCCTTGCATACCTCAGTTTGCTCTTCTTTACTAGGATGTCCTCTTTGATGTCCTCGCTCTTGAATACTACCTTGATCAATCTCTTTTTGTCTCTGTTGTACTGGCCAATCTGGAAAAACTGTTCTATGTCTCGTTCAGCCCCTTCCATTCCTATCTCCTTTAATATCCCTGCCACTGCAGCTTTGTCTTTAGTCCTCGATTCCTCCCTTATGGAGCCCCTCTTGTTCCTTCACACCTACCACTACTACAGCTCGTTCCTTTCCATTAGCTGGCTTGTGCATCTAGCTGCCTCCTGTGAGGTTACTGCTTTCATTACAACTTCCTTGACTGTGGACATTGCTCCTGGGCTCTTCAGCATTTCTGCAAAGGTTGGGCTAATTGTAGGGGTCCCTGCCATTGCTACATCTCCTGGTACCTGGGGGTTGGTCCCCTGGGCCAGAGTCTGAGGAGGGCCTGTTTTTAGGCTTTTTATCTCCGCTTGTGCTGCACATAGTTCTGTCTGCATCTTACATATAGTTTCCCTCAGGTCCTTCAATTCCCCACTGACTTCCTTCCATGCCTTAGCAATCATCTCCATGTATGGCTCGTCCAGTCCCAGTCCCCAGTCCCAGTCCCCTGTGTGTGTGTGTGTGTGTGTGTGTGTGTGTGTGTGTGTGTGTGTGTGTGTGTGTGTGTGTGTGTGTGTGTGTGTGTGTGTGTGTGTGTGTGGTGTGTGTGTGTGTGTGTGTGTGTGTGTGTGTGTGTGTGTGTGTGTGTGTGTGTGTGTGTTTGTGTGTGTGTGTGTGTGTGTGTGTGTGTGTGTGTGTGTGTGTGTGTGTGTGTGTGTGTGTGTGTGTGTGTGTGTGTGTGTGTATTCACCTAGTTGTCTAGTTGTGCTTGCGGGGGTTGAGCTCTTCTCTTTCGGCCCGCCTCTCAACTGTCAATTAACTGTTACTAACTAATATTTTTTTCCAACCCCCCCCCCCCCTTACCAGGAAGCAGCCCGTGACAGGTGAATAACTCCCAGGTACCTATTTACTGCTAGGTAAAGGGGGCATCATGGTGAAAAAACTCTGCTCATTGTTTCTCGCCGGCGCCCAGAATCGAGCCTGGGACCACAGGATCACGCGTCCAACTTGCTGTCCGCTCAGCCATCGGCCCCTTGTGTGTGTGTGTGTGTGTGTGTGTACTCACCTATTTGTTCTTACCTATTTGTGCTTGCGGGGGTTGAGTTTTGGCTCTTTGGTCCCGTCTCTCAACTGTCAATCAACAGGTGTACAGATTCATGAGCCTATTGGGCTCTATCATATCTTCATTTGAAACTGTGTATGGAGTCAGCCTCCACCACATCACTGCCTAATGCATTCCATCCGTTAACTACTCTGACACTGAAAAAGTTCCTTCTAACGTCTCTGTGGCTCATGTGGGTACTCAGTTTCCACCTGTGTCCCCTTGTTCGCGTTCCACCAGTGTTGAATAATTTATCATTGTTTACCCGGTCGATTCCTCTGAGGATTTTGTAGGTTGTGATCATGTCTCCCCTTACTCTTCTGTCTTCCAGTGTCGTAAGGTGCATTTCCCCGCAGCCTTTCCTCGTAACTCATGCCTCTTAGTTCTGGGACTAATCTAGTGGCATACCTTTAGACTTTTTCCAGCTTCATCTTGTGCTTGACAAGGTTCGGGCTCCATGCTGGGGCCGCATACTCCAGGTCTTACATGTGTGGTGTACAAGATTCTGAATGATTCCTTACACAGGTTCCTGAACGCTGTTCTGATGTTAGCCAGCCTCGCATATGCCGTAGACGTTATTCTTTTTATTTGGGCTTCAGGAGACAGGTTTGGTGTGATATCAACTCCTAGATCTTTCTCTCTGTCCGTTTCATTAAGTACTTCATCTCCTATTCTGTATCCTGTGTCTGGCCTCCTGTTTCTACTGCCTAGTTTCATTACTTTGCATTTACTCGGGTTGAACTTCAACAGCCATTTCTTGGACCATTCACTCAGTCTGTCTAGGTCATCTTGTAGCCTCCTACTATCGTCCTCAGTTTTAATCCTCCTCATAATTTTTGCATCATCGGCAAACATTGAGAGAAACGATTCTATACCCTCTGGGAGATCATTTACATACATCAGAAACAGTATAGGTTCAAGGACTGACCCCTGCGGGACTCCACTCGTAACGTCTCGCCAATCTGAGACCTCATCCCCTCACACTGGCTCGTTGTCTCCTGTTGCTTAGATACTCCTTTATCCAATGGAGTACCTTCCCTTTCACTCCAGCCTGCATCTCCAGCTTTTTCACTAGCCTCTTGTGTGGCACTGTATCAAAGGCTTTCTGACAATCCAAAAATATGCAGTCTGCCCACCCTTCTCTTTCTTGCTTATTTTTGTTGCCTGGTCGTAGAATTCAAGTAACCCTGTGAGGCAGGACCTGCCATCCCTGAACCCATGTTGATGCTGTGTTACAAAGTTCTTTCGCTCCAGTGCTCCACTAGCTTTCTTCGCACAATCTTCTCCATCAGCTTGCATGGTATGCAGGTTAGGGACACTGGCCTGTAATTCAGTGCCTCCTGTCTCTCCCCCCTTTCTTGTATATCGGGACTACGTTAGCTGCTTTCCAAATTCTGGCAGTTCCCCTGTTGCCAGTGGTTTGTTATACACTATGGAGAGTGGTAGGCACAGTTCTTCTGCTCCTTCCTTTAGTATCCAAGGAAGATTCCATCTGGCCTATAGCCTTTGTCACATCCAACTCTAGTAAACACTTTCTTACTTCCCCGCTGGTAATCTCAACTCTTCCAGTGGTTCCTGGTTAGCATCCTTCTCTTATCTCTAGGATTTCTCCTTGCTCTAAGGTGAAGACCTCCTGGATTTCTTATTTCAGTTCCTCACACACTTCCTTGTCGTTTGTAGTGAATCCTTCTGCCCCTATCCTTAATTTCATAACCTGTTCCTTTACTGTTGTTTTTCTCCTGATGTGGCTATGCAACAATTTAGGCTGAGTCCTTGCCTTGCTTGCGATGTCATTTTCTATTGTCATTTCTGCCTCTCTTCTCATCCTGACATATTCATTCCTGGCATCTGGTATCTTTCTCTGCTCTCCAGTGTCCTGTTATTCCTATAGTTTTCTCCATGCCCTTTTACTTTGCTGCTTAGCTATCCTACATCTCTGATTAAACCATGGGTTTCTCATCTTCATTTCACTGTTTTCCTTTTGGACTGGGACAAACTTGTTTGCTGCGTTCCTTGCACTTTTCGTGATGTAGTCCATCATATCTTGGGCAGTC
>WNGS01150413.1:0-11026 GCA_020271785.1 Procambarus virginalis
TCTCTCGAGGGGGTACTATCAAATCCCGCTCACTGAACGTGCTCAACAACTAATTAACGGCGTTGTGACACCCGAGGGTGTGTATGAGTATCAAGTGTTACCATGCGGCTTGCGTAATGCCCCTGCCACGGTCCAGAGGCTAATGACTCTTTGCTCGCTAATGTGCTAAATTGTCGGGCGTATTTAGATGATATAGTGCTCTTTGATATTAATTGGGCCTGACCACATAGCTAGAGTACGCCAGTTTTTCACAGTGTTGAAACATGCAAATCTAACCTAAATGCTAAAAGTGTCATTTTGGCCAAGGCACAGTGACGTACCTCGGTTATGAAGGGGGCAAAGAAAGTTTTACCTCGGCAAGATAAAATCAGTGCTATTCTGGACTATCCAGTGCTCAGGTCTAAAAAGGACATTCAAAGATTTATCGGTATGTGTGCGTACTACCGACGCTTTTGTTAGAACTTTTCCCAGTGTGGCCACTCCTCTCACAGATTGGTTGCGGAAGGCCGTTAAATTTAAGTGGTCGTCGGACTGTGCAGAGGCATTTAAAAACTTGAAATTGATCTTAGCTTCCGCCCCCAGTGCTTGCTAGTCCAAGGTTCGACCGTCCGTTTAAAATTCAAGTTGACACGTCTGTCTCGGGTGCTGGTGCAGTGTTGTAGCAAACTGCGGGACTGATAAAGTGGAACACCACGTATATTATTACTCAGTGAAATTTGACAAGGCGCAGCGCAATTATTCGGTGATAGAAAAAGAGGCGTTGGCGCTAGTGCTAACTTGCAAAAAGTTTGAAGTTTACCTCACAGGTAATATAGTGGAAGTGTACACGACCATAACCCATTATTTTTCATGAATCAGATGAAGCAGAAAATAAACGCATCCTCAGGTGGGCATTGTACCTACAGGACTTTAATCTATCTATTATCCACCTACCTGGCCGGCTCAACGTGATAGCCGACGCTCTGTCCCGCTTGCCTGAGTAACATTCATCTGAGCCGCAGGAAGCCATACCAAATGTCATGTTTTAGTTATTTTTTTAGGTTCTCCTGTGACATTAAATATCCTGTGTCCAATTTATTTACTTCCTTTTGTTTTTTGTTTTTGTTTTTTGTGTATGTTTTTTCTTTCAGAGAATTCCTTTGTATTTTTTTTTTGCAGAGAAATTGTTGTTTTGATTGATTATCTTGTATGTCATGGATTTCCTTTTTATTATCTGTATACTCTTACAAAAAATATGACTACTCCTCTAGTAGTCACATTTTTTTTCCTCTGAAGGGGGGAGGAGTGTTACGACTCTGGGTTCTTTAGATGGAAACCAGAGGTCAAAATTGAGCTTATTAAACTACAATATGGCAGGGGACGCATTGAGAGCTGAAGTTGTTTGTAATCTTCCCTGCCAGACGTAGGACTATTCTTGTTGCTCACAAAGCATTTAGACTCTTGAACTTGTTGTGGATTAAGTAACATTGTTATAAGTTTAACTACCCGTAGAACGAGGAAAGTAGCAATATGAGGCATAAGGGGAAGATGTTTTAATGTGTTGCACCTTGAATTACCCATTTGTCCTGACATTATATGAATTATGGCACTGTGAAACATTTTCCACTTAGACAATCTTATGATACACATGTTGTATATATTTAATATATTTATTATCTTTGTATGTATATGTATAACCATTGGCGAATGTCGTTCAATCCTCCCTAACCCCCCCCCCCTCCCCTCTTCCCCAGTGATGTACCGACTCTGCCAGTGTTACCATCTCGTATCCATGTGATTTCTTTGTGTACTTATTTGGTAATTCAAGATAATTTCCTTACTGTATTCAATTATTATTATATATCATTATGTAAGATTGTACCTTATACTCTTTTAAGTTGTTGTATAGTGAATTACAAGTTCCTGAGTGAGTTTATATTGTAAATGAGTTAGCGAATTTTGAAAGTTGAAGGTCAGTTGACTTATTGGAGTTGGTTACAGTGTCGCCTCTCAGCAAGCTTGCCTCAAGACGTCATTATTCTCTGATCTCCTCAGGCAAGCGGACCTGTTAGAGTTTAGTCCGTGATTTATGACCTTATTTGGGTAGTGTTGCCTGCTAGAGTTATACCCATATAACTGTATATATTTATATGGATCATTTTCTGCTGTTGTCCATTATGTATATCAGGTGGTAGGTGATTTTTATGTGTCTTAGTGAGGTGATATATTTTGAGGAACTTGTGAAATGCCAAGGTGCTGTATGTGATATTGTTCCTCTTACCTCATGTGTTATTGGTTGACACACCACAATCCTTGTTGGTATTAGCCGCATATAGGCACTAGTGTTCCACTGCGCTAGGCAAAGTGCCTAGTGTCAGCTAGTGTTGATTGATGCAGTTTGCAGACCTGTATTTGATTGATCATACCCAGTTGTAGAGAAGCTGGATATAAAGTATTAGTAGAATGTTTTATTTATTAATGTTGTGGACTGTTTCTTAACCCTCAAACCGCACATATCATATATAAATGATATCAGTGACAAAACCGAAACCACGCACATCATTTATAAATGATTTCGTGTCTAGCACTATAATTCAAATGGCCCGCGTGGGATAGGGGTAGTCATTGGCGAGCCTAGACCAAACGTAAACAAACCCCGCCTGGGAAAAAAATCCAGTGTGGGTCCTCTTTGTGTACAGAGCTCAGTTACCCAGCGGACACCATGGTGAGCGCATCTCGTTCCGACGACCGACCCCGCCCAGCGAGACGTTCCTCGAGACCTCTGACCGAGGACAAAATTACTCAAAGTTTGTTCCCGGATGGTGATGAGTCTGATATAGACGACTCAGACTTTGATCATGACTACACACAGCCCTCAGAGGTGGATACAACCGACGACGAGTGTGAACATGCTGGCTCCACCAGGGCTAGGCCTAGCATCTCGCCCATGCCTCCTCGCCCTCACCCGACCCCAATTTGTGCGAGACCACACAGTTCATGTGCTCCCTTGCAAGATATTGATGTTTTGCTCGACGATTCTGAAGAAGGTGAATCGTTTTCCGGTTTTAGTGACTTAGAATCGGAAAATAGTTTCGCTAGTGCCAGTGGAGGAGTGTGTGGTGTTGCCAAGCGACAATTTGTCGTGTCAGCAGCATCTGGCCAAGCCATGCGGCACCGCATGGCACCACATGAACAAAGACCCTCAACATCGAGGAATTTTCCATCACCGTCCCTGCCTGCCCCTACTGATCCTAGACCAGCTTCAGCTCCTGGTACACGGTTTCCTCGCCGTGGTGCCGCTATTGGCTCTAGAAAGACACCCAGTGTTTTTGTGTGGAGTGATGGGACAGATTTTGTTCCACAAATTCCTGTTTTTGATAATTCGGATGTTGGAATTACAGACATTTTCCCTGATAAAGGTGCAGATATGTGTGAAATGGACTATTTTACTGCATATTTTGATGAGCCGCTAATGGAACATCTTGTTCAGGAGACGAACAAATATGCGAGTGATCTCATTGATGAGGAGGAGTTATCTGATTTTTCACGTTTGCAGCGATGGAAAGATACGACTGTAGGTGAAATGTATGTGTTTTTGGCACTGTGTATGTTGATGAAACATTGTGTCAAACACGTAATCGACCATTACTGGAGCAAAGACCATACTGTTCCCACACCAATGTTCGGCAAATATATGTCTCGAGACCGATTTGCGATAATCCTCAGGTGTCTTCACTTTGCAAATGATGAAGACAGGAATGATGATGATAGGCTTTGGAAGGTAAGGCACGTACTGAATGAACTTATCGGAAAGTACAGGGATTTCTACGTACCAGCTCAGAAGCTTGTGATTGACGAATCCCTTGTGCTTTTCAAAGGACGTCTTGCCTTCAAGCAGTATATTCCATCCAAACGCCACCGATTTGGATTGAAATTCTTTGTACTCTGTGACTGTGAAACAGGAATTGTGTTACATATGATAATGTATACGGGTACAAATGTAGACATTCCTGCTAATGACCAACATGGCTTCTCAGGTAGTGTGGTGAAGTCACTGCTTGCACCATATCTGAACAAGGGCCACATATTATACACAGATAACTATTATACCAGTCCCTTGCTAACTAGGTTCTTGCTTGATAATAGAACTGGAGTGTGTGGCACAGTGAAGGCAAAACGAAGGGAAATGCCAGTGTTTCCAGGTGCTATGCAGGTTGGTGATTGCGAGCTCAGAAAAACAGGTGGAATACTTTCAGTGCGGTGGAAAGACAGGCGTGAAGTGAACATGTTGACCACCATTCATGCTGGAACAATGCTGGACAGTGGCAAGGTGAACAGAACCACCAGAGAAATAATCTATAAGCCAGATTGTGTCTTGGACTATAACATCAACATGCGTTTGGTGGATAAATGTGATATGATGGTGGGGGCAGTGGAGTGTGTACGGAAAACAGTGAAGTGGACCAAGAAAATGTTTTTCCACCTCGTTGACGTAACTATGCTGAACAGTTACAATATGTATCTTGTGAAAACAGGTGGTAAACGTAATTTCCGTGCATTCAATTTTACTGTAGTAACACAATTACTACAGAAGCTTGGCAAAGTAATTCCCGTGTACAGAGGCCCATTCTGAACCCGGTATTGCACCATGCTCCAACACCCAGGCTTGCTTACAGGGATGCCTTTATGACATACAATCTCAGGTTTTTACCACCAACTGGAAAGCGTGCAGTAGGCCAGCGTGCGTGTGTAGTATGCTGGTCAACAACCAAGAGGGAACAGAAAAGAAAAATGGTGATGACTTGGTGCACAGCGTGTCAGGTCCCTCTGTGCCATGTCCGATGTTTCAACGAGTATCACAGTCTTGATGACTTCTAAATGTCCAAGACTGGTGCCAAAACATGTAAATACAGAATAAGTGAGTGTATATAGTGGAAATAAATCATAAGAAATTGTATATTTTATTGTGAAATAAGACATTTTTGTGCAAATACTTGTGACACTATATGTGGATACAATATACATTGACAACAGTTTTATGTTTATAAATCATTTTGTGAGAACATATTGAACCACACCAGTGAAAAAAATGGGTGTAAAATACGCCATAGATACTGTAAATAATAACGCGAAAATAAATTCACGGCAACTCGCGCTCCTCCTCCGTCGCGCCTGACTCACCCCGGGCGCACAGCGGTCCAGCGAAGATCAGGCGTGACATCATCGATGATCTTCTCGGGTCATTTACGTCCACAGTAAGTGTAATTAATTTTTTTTATTATGTGTATAGCTGTATGATCAATTGGGCTCTTCCCGGCACCACACGCATGCTGCAGGCTGCTCTGGACCGAGGCGCTCTTCTCTGCTGGCTGACTGTGGTGCTTGGACGTGTTCCTTCTTCCTCTTAATTCTTTATTTTTGTGACTTAGTTGGTTAAGTACTCCATAACCCATTTCTGTATATGTCTGGCATACCCATTGTTCTATGTGTAGAGTAGTATACCTGGGGTGTAGTAAGTGTTTTTAAGTGTTTATCTTACCTGTTATGCTAACGGGGGTCCCAGTGTAAACACGTGGTCCCCTACCCTAAGCTGACTATACTTCAAGTGTTTTATAGTAGAGCTTTACCCTAGCTTGTTTTCAGTGTAAAACCTTGTATCCTGCCTATGTGGACCAAAGCTTTTAACGTAAGATTGGGTGGTAAAGTTAGTATTGAATTGTTATTGGTGTGATTGTGTATGAGGGGTGTTAAGGGGTTAATAAATAAGTTTGAACAGAGTATCCCTTTTTCCTGTGTGGGAGTACAATAATCTATTCCTAGACTAACCAGGTTTAGTAGCAAGCATTTATTATTGTGGATATTTTACTTTGGGGGCCGGGCCTTTTAGTTCTCCCATTTTTTGATACCTCTGTATTCTACTTACCCTTACCCCTTAATAGTACCAGTTCCCCCATAGCAAGCCCACTATTTTTATAACAGTTGGCATTTCAACCTTCTGTACACAGTGTTCCAGTCGTCGCACTTAAATAATAAATAAATAAATATGTTTATTCAGGTAAGGTATATACATACAAGTGAGATTACATTAGTAGATCGAATTATAGATAGAGTTAGTACATACAATGCCTAAAGCCACTATTACGCAATGCGTTTCGGGCAGGAAGAACATTAATATCTAGAACTTAATACTAATTGAGCATAAAGAATAAAATGTGTTGAGAACAAATACAAATAAAGATGAGAAAAAGGGAAACATGACTGAAAAAGCAGCACAAATACAAAATGTTGACAAACAGCATTGATTAAAAAAAAAAAATATCAGACATGGGTTGACAATAGAGGGGTAAGGTAGGTTACAGGGAATTTATTAGGTAGTGGCTAGTTTTAATCTTAAACTGGTTGAGAGAGGTACAGTCTTTAACATGGTTGGGGAGGTCATTCCACATTCTGGGTCCCTTGATTTGTAGAGCATTTCTAGTTTGATTAAGCCGTACTCTTGGAATATCAAAACTGTATTTATTTCTGGTGTGGTGCTCATGGGTTCTGTTACAACCAGCAATGAAGCTTTTGAGTTCAGGATTGGCATTACAGTTCAGCGTTTTATATATGTATGATACACATGAGAGAATGTGCAGTGACTTAATATCTAACATCACGGGAGTTCCATAACTGGGCTGATAACCAGTGGTTCAAAAAGTTGTGCTCAGTCCTTGAGGCTCAAAATACGGTCATCTTGAGTCTTCAATCCGAAAATCAAGCCAACTGTTCGAACCTCCAGCAACAACAACAAGAAATAACCCTCCTCCAGGATGATAATAGAAACTTAAGGGCTAGCCGAGATCAACTCCAGCATGACTTGAATGATCTCCGTGAGGAAAACATTCGTCTGAAATCTGATGAAACCATAAAAAAACAAGAGGAAGCTCTCAACAAAATGACTGCAAGTATCAATACTTTATCCGCCCAACGTTCCGTCACCCAGGAGGAACAAGATCAGCAAAAGCTGCTTGATTCTGTAGTTGTATCGTCCCAAGCTATTCCAATTGAACGCGAAGGTGAAAAGTGTACTGAAATTGTTCAGAATCTCTTAAAACAAGAATTGCAGGTCAATCTAGACAAAACTGACATTATTGCTGCCTACAGAGTAGGCAAAACTAACCCATCTGGACACAACCAGCGCAAAATCCGACTGAAATTGGTCTCCCAGTCCACTAAATCTCATCTTGTCCAAACAGCTGCGTCCCAAAAAAAGGGAATTTACATAAACGAGTGCTTGACTAGAAAAAGACAGCACCTCCTCTACCGCCTGCGTCAAATCCGTCATCAAAACCCAGACGCGATTCATCAGTGCTTCGTTAGAGATGGCTTGATTAAAGTTAGGAAAACATCAACAGGTAAAATGTTTACAATTACTAATGAGGATAACCTCAACACCTTCCTCAACCAATGTGGTCTGTCTAACTTTATTAGCGCTCCCAATGAATCAACATAATTAATCCCCTTGTCACGTAGTGCGGGCTAGGTATCCTAATTTCTTTTTGTTTCACTTTTTTAATTAATTTTTAATTTACCTTTTACTAGTCATTTTCTGGGCACAATTAACCGAGTGCTTAAATATATCTTCATGCCTCTTAAGTATACGGTCATAACTTACTACTTTTAGTAAATAATCCTTAGCTTAAATTAACCTATGTTTATTACTCAACTTTTTCTCTGAATTCATTTATTACTAAGGTTGCCTAGCCTCGCCATCCTCTCTTACTCCATTGTACCACTGGCTTTGCCTGTGTCTCATTTATGGAAATTATTTACTTACAGCTAGTGTACCTGAGAGTACCTGTAAGCTACCTCATTTTTTGTTCTTTTTTTTTTGTTCATTTTGTTTGTGTGTTGTATAGACTTGTTTTATATATATTTTCCCCTTTTATGTCTTAATTCTTTTTTGTAATTTGCCATTCCTGCCTTGTATTCCTGCAACCATCCTTATTATGCAGGCAAGTTTAGACCCTGAACTAAACCTCTTATCCACTATCTATGACAATCATCACTTTAATGATCTGAACTGCAGATATTTTACAGCAAATGATGTAAACAATGTATTATCACATAATCACAATATCTCTGTAATCAACTTAAATGTTAGATCCCTAGGTAAACACTTCGATGATGTTAGTGCCTTAATTGAAACTATTGACAACAAATTCACTTTTATTGTACTTACTGAAACATGGTTGAAAGAGGATACTACTCAACTCTTTAACATGCCTAACTACTTGGCAATTCACAACTGTCGTCAAACTCAGAGAGGTGGTGGTACTGCTCTTTACTACCATCATGAACTAACATGCTTAAAAGTAATTAGAACTAGAGACTGCTGTGGGGAGTATATCTTCGCCAGTTTCAGAGTAAAGGGTACCGAGTCTATCCTGTCTGTGGGAGCAGTCTATAGGATTCCTAACACTGATGTGCCCGAATTCAATTCAAACCTTAGAAATCTAATACTCGATAACAGACTTAACAAAAACCATCTAATTATCGCAGGGGACTTTAATATTGACCTCTGCGAGCCTGAGCACCCTACTACTGTTAGCTTCCTCAACTGTATGAATTCCTGCTTCCTCATACCCTTAATCACTAGACCTACCAGAATCACTGATAGTACTGCCACGACTCTAGATCACATCTGGACCAACATAACCTCTCCGCTTACTTCAGGTATAATCACCGACAGTACTACAGACCATTACCCCACATTTCTCTTAACTAACATTAACAAACCACCTCTAGAGTCAAGGGAGATAAGTTTTAGGCTGCACAATGAATCTGCTATAGGCAATTTTATAACTGCTGCTGATAATGTCAACTGGGAGTCAGAGTTAGGTAACATAGGGGACATCAACCTAGCAGTACAATCTTTTCTTCAAAAAACTCTAAGCCTTTATAACACCCACTGTCCTATGCTTACAAAACAAGTCACTACCAAAAGGCTTAACAATCCCTGGCTTACAAAGGGAATACTTAAATCCATTAATAAAAAACATGACCTTGAGAAGAAGTATAGGCTAGGAACCGTCTCTAAAGAATTCTCAAAGAATTACTCTTTACTGCTATCTAAGATAATTAGACGAGCCAAAACTAAATACTACGAAGATAAATTTACCCAAATAAAGAGCAACATTAAAAAAACTTGGAGCACAATTTCACAAATCTTGGGATCAAAGAAGATTTTAAACAACAAACCAACACTCCTGTCAAATAACGATGGTCAGCTTTCAGCATCTGATTCTGCTATTGAGTTCAATAGGTTCTTCTCTTCCATTGGGTCATCCCTTGCAAATGATATTCCTTCTTCCAGTACTGAGGTTAAGGACTACCTTACAGGTAACTATCCACAGTCTCTGTACCTAAAGCCTACTAATTCCACTGATGTCAATGAGATAATCCTTTCCCTTAAAACCAAGTCTAGTGCCCTTGAGGAGATTCCGACATTAATTTACAAAAAAGCCTCCAGATCCTTAGCCCCTGCAATTACATTGCTCTTCAACAAGTCACTTGAACTCCAAACCTTCCCAGATATTCTAAAAAAAGCGAGAGTAACCCCTGTCCACAAATGTGGTGATCTCACTGATGTTAACAACTACAGACCTATTTCAATCCTGCCTAACTTATCAAAAATTTTTGAAAAACTAATCTACAAGCAGCTTTACTCTTATCTAGCCAAGCACAATATACTTAGCTCTTGCCAATATGGCTTCAGACCTAAAAAAAGCACTAACGATGCACTTATTAGTATGATTAACTTAATTCATGCAGCTCTTGATAAAAATGAGTTCCCTGTTGGGTTATTTGTGGACCTGCGTAAGGCTTTTGACACTGTGAACCACCAAAACCTTCTTCTTAAATTACATCATTATGGAGTCAGAGGACTCTCCCTGCAATACCTCAAATCTTACCTTACTGACAGACTCCAGTATGTTTCTGTGAACAATTCAATTTCTCCTACCCTACCCATCAACATTGGTGTTCCTCAGGGCAGTATACTTGGCCCTCTCCTCTTTCTCATCTACATAATGACCTTCCAAATGCCTCCCAACACCTTAGACCAATTCTATTTGCTGACGACACAACCTTCATTTACTCCAGTCCTGACCCCCTTGCTCTAAATGCCACAGTAAATACCGAGCTTAATAAAGTCCATCTTTGGCTAACTGCCAACAAACTCACCCTTAACATTGACAAAACTTCTATATTCTGTTTGGCAATAAATCCTCTAACCAAATAAATCTCAAGATTAACAATACCCAAATTTGTAACAAATTAGATGGCAAATTCCTTGGCGTTCTCATTGATCACAAGCTTAATTTCCAGGGACACATTCTAATATATCAAAAAAAGTTTCAAAAACTGTTGGCATTCTTTCTAAGATCAGATATTATGTACCCACCCCGCCCTGCCCTGGTGACTCTCTATTACTCCCATCTATCCATATCTCAACTATGGTATTTGTGCTTGGGGTCTACTACCCAAAATCATTTACGTCCTCTAATTACTCAACACAAAGCTGCTATTAGGACACAATATCCAACTCTGGCCCCAGACATCACTCGGTACCCTACTCAAATCTCTCAATATGTTAGATATTAAGTCACTGCACATTCTCTCATGTGTATTATACATATATAAAACGCTGAACTGTAATGCCAATCCTGACCTCAAAAGCTTCATTGAAAGCTGTAACAGAACCCATGAGCACCACACCAGAAATAATACAGTTTTGATATTCCAAGAGTACGACTTAACAAACTAGAAATGCTCTACAATCAAGGGACCCCAGAATGTGGAATGACCTTCCCAACCATGTTAAAGACTGTACCTCTCTCAACCAGTTTAAGATTAAAACTAAACACTACCTGATAAACCCCTGTAACCTACCTTACCCCTCTATTGTCAACCCATGTTATCTTATTTTTTTTTTTTCTTTATTTTAACGCTGTTTGTCTACATATTGTATTTGTCTGCTTGCCAGTCATGTTCCCCCCTTTTTTTG
>WNGS01150417.1:0-13538 GCA_020271785.1 Procambarus virginalis
GGGAGCACATCTAGGTGAGCACATCTAGGTGAGCACATGTAGGGGAGCACATCTAGGTGAGCACATCTAGGTGAGCACATCTAGTTGAGCACAACCAGGTGAACACATCTAGGTGAGCACATCTAGGTGAGCACATCTAAGCGAGCACATGAAGGGGAGCACATCATGGTGAGCACATCTAGGTGAGCACATCTAGCTGAGCACATCTAAGTGAGCAAATGTAGAGGAGCACATCTAGGTGAGTACATCTAGGTGAGCACATCTAGGTGAGCACATCTAGGTGAGCACATCTAGGTCACCACATCTTGGTGAGCACATCTAGGTGAGCACATCTAGAGGAGCACATCTAGTTGAGCACAACTAGGTGAACACATCTAGGTGAGCACATCTAGGTGAGCACATCTAAGTGAGCACATCTACGTGAGCACATCTAGGTGAACACATCTAGGGGAGCACATCATGGTGAGCACATCTACGTGAGCACATCTAGGTGAGCACATCTAGGTGAGCACATGTAGGGGAGCACATCTAGGTGAGCACATCTAGGTAAGCACATCTAGGTGAGCACATCTAGGTGAGCACATCTAGGTGAGCACATCTAAGTGAGCACATCTAGAGGAGCACATCTAGTTGAGCACATCTAGGTGAGCACATCTAGGTGAGCACATCTAAGTGAGCACATCCAGGTGAGAACATCTAGGTGAGCACATCTAGGTGAACACATCTAGGTGAGCACATCTAGGTGGGCACATCTAGGTGAACACATCTAGGTGAGCACATCTAGGTGAGCACATCTAAGTGAGCACATCCAGGTGAGCACATCTAGGTGAGCACATCTAGGTGAGTACATCTAGTTGAACACATATAGGTGAGCACATATAGGTGAGCACATCTAGGTGAACACATATAGGTGAGCACATATAGGTGGGCACATATAGGTGAGCACATATAGGTGAACACATATAGGTGAACACATCTAGGTGGGCACATCTAGGTGAGTACACTAGGTGAACACATATAGGTGAGCACATATAGGTGAGTACATCTAGGGGAACACATATAGGTGAACACATATAGGTGAGCACATCTAGTTGAACACATCTAGCTGAACACATTTAGGTGGGCACATCTAGGTGAGCACATCTAGGTGAGTACATCTAGGTGAACACATAAAGGTGAGCACATCTAGGTGAGCACATCTAGTGAACACATATAGGTGAGCACATCTAGGTGAGCACATCTAGTTGAACACATCTAGGTGAACACATCTAGGTGAACACATCTAGGTGAACACATATAGGTGAGCACATATAGGTGAGCACATATAGGTGAACACATATAGGTGAGCACATCTAGGTGAGCACATATAGGTGAGCACATATAGGTGAACACATCTAGGTGAATACATATAGGTAAGCACATATAGGTGAGCACATCTAGGTGAACACATCTAGGTGAGTACATCTAGGTGAGCACATCTAGGTGAGCACATCCATATTCTGCTATTTGGCAGGGTCAACGATGCGTTTTGGCCTGCCCTGTCAAATATTAGGTTGACTCCCGGTTTGCCTCCTTCCTTCTCATTGGGGGGCAGTGGGGGGCGTCGTTCCCCAGAGCATTACCAGCTCTGGTGATTCGCGGCCTCTCAGATATCAGATGTAGATATTTTCCTATCCAACATTCTCCACTGTGTCCACAAACATTTTATACTTGAAACTAACCTCCACAGGAGGTAAGGTTCGTATCACCCCTCCTAAGCCGTGAAGAAAAAAATAAGAAATTCATAAATGAATTTCACATTTTTTTCACATAAAATTAACACCTCAAACAGATTTCATAATTATTGTAAAGAAACAGTAAATGATATATACTAAACAATAAATACACAAGAATATATACATCTCTGTGCAATAGTACAACCCTAAGTCACCTCAGGTTTAGGGAATCTAGAAAGTTCATCTGCTACTACATTTAATTTTCCTGGAATATGTTTGATAACCAGATTGTATGCTTGCAATAGTAGAGAAAGCCTTAATATTCTGTGATTGGAATTCTTCATGTTAGCAATAAATGTTAAGGGGTTGTAGTCAGTAAATACTTAAACAGTATTGGCTGTTACATAAGTGTCAATTTTTTTAACAGTTAGTAATAATGACGAAGCCTTTAGGATGATTAATACCCTCATCATTCTCTTGCATTAGCACAGAACCAGCACCCCCAATCCGAAGCATCTATATATAGTTTGAAAGACTTCAGTAGTCTATATATAGTTTGAATGGCTTAAAGTAGTCAGGAGTAGCTAACACTGGACCAGATGATAACATTCCTTTTAATTTAGTAAATGCATCCTGACATTCCTGAGACCATCTAAACTTTACATTTTTACATAGCAAGTTTGTCAAAGGATCTGCAATTGCTGCAAATTTTTACAGAACTTCCTATAATAAGCACACACATTCCTAGATATCTTTGTACCTCCTTCTTGCTAGTCAACACTGGATACTCTAATATATTATTTGTTTAATTTTTGATTGATAACACCTTCATTTTTCACTTCATATCCTAAATAACAAATACTAGCTCTAGTAAAAGTACATTTGTATAAGTTTACAGTTAAATTAGCCTCATTTAAGAATTTTAATAGTTGAGCTAAACCTTTCATATGGTCCTCCCAATTATTGTGATAAATTACAACATCATCCAAGTAAGCTCTACATTGTGGTACATCTTTTAACACTAAGTTCATAAGACTCTGGAAAGTTGCTGGGGCATTTTTCAGCCCAAAAGGCATTACAATGAATTCATACAACCCATCTGCAGTTATAAATGCACTCATCTCCCGTGCTCTTGGTGTTAAAGGAATTTGCCAGTACCCTTTTAACAAATCTAGTTTGGTTACAAACTTGACTTTACCAACACTGTCTATACAATCATCTAATCTACTTATTGGAAAATTATTATCTAGAGTCATAACATTTAGCTTAGGGTAGTCAATGACCAACCTGTGAGTTCCATCCTTCTTTGGAATACAGGGTTATAATACTAAAATACAAAATTACTCCAATTGCTGCTGCTAGGTCTCACCAATCCATGTTGAAGCATGTAGTCGACCTCTTTCCGGATGAGATTCAGCTTTGCAGGATTGACTGTATATGGGTGTGACTTGACTGGTTGGTTGTCTGTCACCTCGATGTCATGGTGAATAATTATAGTTTGGGTGGGAATATCGCCAAAGATGTCTGCATGAGAAATTAGCAACTGTTCCAAGTCCTGCTTCTGCTCTGATGACAAATGTTCCACCATCTTCTGAACATTAGCAAACCACTCCCCATTGCTAAAATAAGGTACAGGAACATTAGGTACATTATCAAAATCACATTCCCATTATTCTCATATACATGGGCTACACTAAGCACCTGGTTGGTTTTGGTAGGTCCCTTCTGTGTTAGCTTCATTCTATTCACATGCACTACCATTTCCTTTCTCTTGGGATCAAGTGTCTGGATTACATAATTGGTGGGACTGAGTTTCTTTATCACAGTATAAGGACCTTGGAACATATGCAAAAATGTTGGTCCCTGTCGTGCCATTAATACCACCACTTTATCACCTGCCTCAAAATGTCGTTGCTTTGTCTTTTTATCGTACTGAGCCTTCATTTTGCCTTGAGATTCCTTAAGATGACTCAAGGCTTCAGCCCTATTTTTGTTTAACTTTTGTTGTAAGTTATCAATACAATCTATTTGCACAACACTCTTCGGACTTCCAACCAATTTATCTCTTAGGATGATTAGTGTGTTTCTCACCTTAAGGCCAAAAATTAATGAGTTGGGTGAACACCCCAGGGACTCCTGATATGTATCCCTGAGTGCCATGAGCATCAGTGGAAGACCATCATCCCAGTCTCTGCCAGTTTCCATCCAACTGGTTCTCAGCATTTCTTTAAGGGTTTGGTGCATCCTTTCCAAAGCACCTTGGCTCTCAGGATGTTAAGTAGTGGAAATCTTATGAAGAATGTCAAACTCCCCCACAAAACTGCTGAAAACTTTTGCAAGTGAAATTGGCTCCATTACCTGTCTGTATTACTTTTGGTAAACCAAAAACAGTACAAAATTTCATTGAGTGCCTTACTACCAGTTTCGTTGTAGCATTTCTCACAAGGAATGCCTCAGGAAAGCGTGTAGCCTGACACATCATGGTGATGATATACATATTACCACTCTTGGTTCTAGGCAATGGGCCTACTACATCAACGATATATGGGTAAAGGGTTCCTCAGCCGCCACAAATGGCTGTAAAGGGGCTTTTGGTATTACCTGGTTTGGTTTGCCAGTTTTTGCACATACTGGACATTCATTACAATACTGGAAGACATCTTTATTTAATCCAGGCCAGGTAAAATACTTGCTTATTTTATTATATGTTTAAGAAATACCCTGATGACCGCCTATTGGTGAACCATGGCTTACACTTAGCACTTTTTCTCTATAACCCCTCGGTAGGACTACTTAATTAACTACCTCCCAAGTGTGTGACACAGGTGAGCTCCTAGGTCTCCACTTCCGCATCAACACCTCTTTAGTGTAGTAATAAGTCATAGCCTCCGATTCTGTCTCTATTTCAGTTACTGCCTTATTATGCAAGTGAGTCAACATAGGATCAATTATTTGCTGATGAAATAAATTTGATTTTGATCTCAAGTCTGAAGAGCCAGATGTGGTAACTGGACTACACTCTCCCCTACCCCTTTTCCTAGGTGGTTTGGTGGAGGTGCTCCCCATCCTGTTCCCATCTGCTTCTTCGAACTTGGCCATAGAAGTGTCACAAAGATCCACTTCACTATTTGATTTGTTAACCTCTAATTTTGTCTCCTGACTTTCATTATTGGAAGTTTGTGATTTTTGAGACTGATTTTGACCGGGTCACGGCACATGCTGGGTACATTACCTTGTCCTCAGAGTCTGTCCGTGCCCTAATCACCTTTGGTTTAGTTAGCATTATTGGGTGGTCGTCTCTTTTAACTCGATTACCAGCAAGATCATTCTCCACTATTATGGAAAAGGTTTGTAGTTGTACTGAGAGGGCCACTAGTAATAATCAAAGAAGTTCCTAAAATCAGTGGAGATCAGATAGGCCTGGCCCCCAATAAGAATATAACCAGCACTAAATTACTGGCTTTAAAGTAATTTCTGCAGTCTAGTGGTAGATCAACTGCTCCACTCCAACAGGAAGAAGGGATACTCCTTTCTGAGTACTTATTTAATAAACCCTCTAATAACCCCCCCCCTTTACATTAATACCATTATCTACTTTACCACTCTACCTTACGTTAACTACCTTGGTCCACTTAGGCAGGAGACAAGGTTTACACTTACAAAAAACTAGGGTAAAGTCTTCTTAGAGAACAGCACTTGTAAGGCTTGAAGCCCTGGGTAGCTATGACCCACGTGGTATCCTAGTCACAATGGCGTACACTTAGTGATGCTAACACACTGGCTTAAAAACTGTGTCTAACAAAACACAAACCTAGCCAGTAGCACAGCAAACACATGGAAAAGAAATACTAAGGAAACTTAACTGAAGAATAAACCTAGAATAAGGTAAGGGAAGAGAGGAATAGGAAGAAACAGAGTCCCAATGGGGAGGTCAGAACGCCACAGCTGTCAGCCTGAGAGAATGGAGAGCATGGCCGCTCGAGCTCAATTAAATATGCTGCCGGGACGGATACTCAGCTAATCGTACAGCAGACATCATCCCAAGTTACTCAGACATTCATTACTAGTTACTTTTTAATAGTTCTAAGAATAGCTGATAACTAATTCAATATTATATTTAATAATCAACAAGCTCAGTCTGAATAATCTGTGAGTAACAGGGTTCATCTTATGTCTGGCAAGGACGACAGCATCAAGGTATGAAAAGCCTCGAGTAAAAACATTATTGTTAACTAAATATCCTTCTTACCTAACTATTTAGATTCAATATTACCTCTGGTTTCCAATATGAACCCAGGGTCGTAACGCTCCTCCCACCTTCAGAGAAAAAAAATGTGGCTACTAGAATAGTAGTCATATTTTTTGTAAGAGCATATAGAGAATAAAAGGAAACCTATGCAATAAAAGAAAATCACACAAAAGAAATTTCTCTGCAAGAAAAAGCATAAAGTAATTCTCTGAAAGAAAAGCACACAAAAAGGATTCTCTAAAAGAAAAACACACACAAAAAGGAATTCTGTGAAAGAAAAAACACGTACAACAAAAATACGGGGAAGTAAATAAATTTGACACAGAATATTTAATGTCACAGGAGAACCTAAATAAAATAACTAAAGCATGACAGTTGGTATATGGCTTCCTGTGGCTCCGATGAATGTTACTCAGGTAACCGGGACAGCGCATCAGCTATCACGTTGAGCCGCCCGGTAGGTGGGTAATGGAAAGATTGATTGCTTGTCAACAGCCACTAGCATAGACTTTTTTGCCGCTTTCAAACCCTCAACACTAGGAATGTCGACAATTTGTTGTGCTACAAAATCCATTTTTAGTATGCTAAGATACAGCAGACCCCAACACAAATTTATGCTTCTGCGCCACCTTTCTCTTTTAAGCTGATAATTAGTTTGAAAAACTGATAAGGACAGTGCTTAGTTCACTTGACTGCCCTGTCACTGGTAAATTTTTGCACTAGAGAACACACAATTTTTTTTAAACACTTTTCATAAAGATTAATAACATGTACATAAATAAGTAATAAAGTACATAATCATATTAAACCAATATTAAAAATATTCTAAATTTCTACACAAGGCAAAGTGAAGAAATAGGCTACAAAATTTTATGTCAGGTTACACCTACAGGCTATCCACTTTTATTAGGCTTTCGATCAGGCTGCTTAAATACTCCAGGACCCTCCACAAATACTCCAGGATCCCCACCAGTATACTCCAGGACCCTCCACCAGTATACTCCAGGACCCCCACCAGTATACTCCAGGACCCTCCACCAGTATACTCCAGGACCCTTACCAGTATACTCCAGGACCCTCCACCAGTATACTCCAGGACCCTCAACCAGTATACTCCAGGACCCCCAGCAGTATACTCCAGGACCCTCCACCAGTATACTCCAGGACCCTCCACCAGTATACTCCAGGACCCCACCAGTATACTCCAGGACCCCCACCAGTATACTCCAGGACCCCTCCACCAGTATACTCCAGGACCCCACCAGTATACTCCAGGACCCTCCACCAGTATACTCCAGGACCCTCCACCAGTATACTCCAGGACCCCCACCAGTATACTCCAGGACCCTCCACCAGTATACTCCAGGACCCTCCACCAGATACCTATCAACCAGGCTGTGACTCATACTCCAGGCCTCCACCAGCCGCATCCAACACCGTTATCAGTCCGCAACCAGGACCTGGTCGATGACCGGGCCCGGGACGATAAGCCCCGAAGCACCTCCAGGTATCCTCAAGGAGGTAAGTACCAGTATACTCCAGGACCCTCCACCAGTATACTCCAGGACCCTCCACCAGTATACTCCAGGACCCTCCACCAGTATACTCCAGGACCCTCCACCAGTATACTCCAGGACCCTCCACCAGTATACTCCAGGACCCTCCACCAGTATACTCCAGGACCCCACCAGTATACTCCAGGACCCTCCACCAGTATACTCCAGGACCCCCACCAGTATACTCCAGGACCCCCAGCAGTATACTCCAGGACCCTCCACCAGTATACTCCAGGACCCCCAGCAGTATACTCCAGGACCCTCCACCCGTATACTCCAGGACCCTCCACCAGTATACTCCAGGACCCCCGCAGTATACTCCAGGACCCTCCACCAGTATACTCCAGGACCCTCCACCAGTATACTCCAGGACCCTCCACCAGTATACTCCAGGACCCTCACCAGTATACTCCAGGACCCTCCACCAGTATACTCCAGGACCCTCCACCAGTATACTCCAGGACCCCCACCAGTATACTCCAGGACCCTCCACCAGTATACTCCAGGACCCCCACCAGTATACTCCAGGACCCTCCACCAGTATACTCCAGGACCCTCCACCAGTATACTCCAGGACCCCCACCAGTATACTCCAGGACCCTCCACTAGTATACTCCAGGACCCTCCACCAGTATACTCCAGGACCCCACCAGTATACTCCAGACCCCCACCAGTATACTCCAGGACCCCCATTAGTATACTCCAGGACCCCCACCAGTATACTTCAGGACCCTTCACCAGTATACTCCAGGCCCCTCCAGTATACTCCAAGACCCTCCACCAGTATACTCCAGGACCCTCAACCAGTATACTCCAGGACCCCCACCAGTATACTCCAGGACCCCCACCAGTATACTCCAGGACCCTCCACCAGTATACTCCAGGACCCCCACCAGTATACTCCAGGACCCTCCACCAGTATACTCCAGGACCCTCCACCAGTATACTCCAGGACCCTCAACCAGTATACTCCAGGACCCCCACCAGTATACTCCAGGACCATCCACCAGTATACTCCAGGACCCTCCACCAGTATACTCCAGGACCCCCATCAGTATACTCCAGGACCCTCCACCAGTAAACTCCAGGACCCCACCAGTATACTCCAGGACCCTCCACCAGTATACTCCAGGACCCTCCACCAGTATACTCCAGGACCCTCCACCAGTATACTCCAGGACCCTCCACCAGTATACTCCAAGACCCCCACCAGTATACTCCAGGACCCTCCACCAGTATACTCCAGGACCACCACCAGTATACTCCAGGACCCTCCACCAGTATACTCCAGGAACCTCCACCAGTATACTCCAGGACCCCCACCAGTATACTCCAGGACCCTCACTAGTATACTCCAGGACCCTCCACCAGTATACTCCAGGACCCCACCAGTATACTCCAAGACCCTCCACCAGTATACTCCAGGACCCTCCACCAGTATACTCCTGGACCCCACCAGTATACTCCAAGACCCTCCACCAGTATACTCCAGGACCCCCATCAGTATACTCCAGGACCCCCACCAGTATACTCCAAGACCCTCCACCAGTATACTCCAGGACCCCACCAGTATACTCCAAGACCCTCCACCAGTATACTCCAGGACCCTCAACCAGTATACTCCAGGACCCCCACCAGTATACTCCAGGACCCCCACCAGTATACTCCAGGACCCTCCACCAGTATACTCCAGGACCCTCCACCAGTATACTCCAAGACCCTCAACCAGTATACTCCAGGACCCCCACCAGTATACTCCAGGACCCTCCACCAGTATACTCCAGGACCCTCCACCAGTATACTCCAGGACCCCCATCAGTATACTCCAGGACCCTCCACCAGTATACTCCAGGACCCCACCAGTATACTTCAGGACCCTCCACCAGTATACTCCAGGACCCCCATCAGTATACTCCAGGACCCTCCACCAGTATACTCCAGGACCCTCCACCAGTATACCCCAGGACCCCACCAGTATACTCCAAGACCCTCCACCAGTATACTCCAGGACCCTCCACCAGTATACTCCAGGACCCTCCACCAGTATACTCCAGGACCCTCCACCAGTATACTCCAGGACCCCACCAGTATACTCCAAGACCCTCCACCAGTATACTCCAGGACCCTCCACCAGTATACTCCAGGACCCTCAACCAGTATGTGAAGTGCTCTCGGACAGGCTACCGAATTGTGTCATGGGTTGTGACTCTTTTTGTCATCAATTGTGTCATGATTTTGTTGTCATAGTTTGTGTGTCATAGAGACCTGTCAAGAATTTGATGGTGGTGGAGTTTAAATGTTGTTTAGTGGAAATAAATGATTTTACTTGAGCCTAGGGGAAAATCAAGCAGTATGGATAACAGCCTAGTTCAAAGACAAAAATTAATACGTATAAGACAAACGATATTACATACATTAAATGTTGTTCCTTACTACACAAGGTCATTATGAGTTAATATAATTCCCTTGCCGTCTCTAGATACCCTAAGGCTCACTGTCCCAAACCTGGAACCGTGCACACAGCCACCATAGCTATCAACCGATGACACATATATTTACACCTCTAGGAAACCTGCACTCTCTTACAAAACATCTCTACAGTCTCTATTACTACTCTACAACATCTTGCATCCCTGATAACAAGTAATGATGGCTTATCTGACTGTATGACCGGAGGAAATTCCCCCGATGCCAAGGTCTAGTCGTCACCGTATCCAACTCCCCTCACGTCAAGATGGCGTCCTCCTCTCTTACGCCATGCCCCTTAATACTCTATTCAATACATTTGCAATCAAACTCTTTATTGACTTTATTTACCATATTCCACATGCATGCTTTTAGACTGAGTCCATTTTTCCCTCACATAGTTAGGCTATTCTAGTTCACATTATTCCTAACCATCTCCAGCTGAAAAGGCACTACTTTGCTGGGCGGAGTAATACTGGTGACTCGCTGCCTCTCTGATATCAGCTGTAGGAATTTTCCTATCCAACTTTCTCCACTGTGTCCGCAAACATTTCATACTTGAAACTAACCTCCACAGGAAGTAAGGTTCGTAACAAACACATCTAGGTGAGCACATCTAGGTGAGCACTTCTAGGTGAGCACATCTAGGTGAGCACATCTAGGTGAACATATCCAGGTGAGCACTTCTAGGTGAGCACACTTAGGTGAGCACATCTAGGAGAGCACATCTAGGTGAGCACATCTATGATAGCACATCCAGGTGAGCACATTCAGGTGAGCACATCTAGGTGAGCTCATCTAGGAGAGCACATCTAGGTGAGCACATCTAGGTGAGCACATCTAGGTGAGCACATCTAGCTGAGCACATCTAGGTGAATATATCCAGGTGAGCACATCTAGGTGAGCACATCTTGGTGAACATATACAGGTGAGCACATCCTGTCGGGAAACCGACACACTCATACACAAATAGTATAGTCTTCCCTTAACAGTATCCTCTTAAAATTAGAGAATGGGAGACTCCGTGACGTCATCGACGTCGCCGCAGTATTTACATTATTAAACCACTGTTCATACAACAGTTTAATGTCTAAATTGAATAAAAAAGTGTTCAATAAGACTGAATATAATTATTAACACCAAAATATAGCTTGATTCCCTTGTTAACGTAAATTTAACTTAGAAGTGGAACCAGCAAAATTTTGGAACAGTACACAAAGCGAGCGTCTCTTACAGACGCCACGCTCACACGTAAACAATAACAAAGCAGCCTTACGCTGCACACATGGCTCCAGAGTTGGTTTAACACCTAGACACCCCATTAACGTGTCAACAACCAGCAACACAGCCTATCAACAACTACAGCAACGATTGTATCCGGCTTACCAAGTATTTGTTTATTATTCTAGTGCACTGCTTAATATCAAAGGGTATAAGTCGGTTATGATATATGAACAACACCAACACCATGTACGTGTACCCCATTTTTACAGCCCTCACATACCATGTTATACCTGTATTGATATGTTCAGGGAACAGATATTAACTCCTTGCATCCCAAACAGGTAAATTGTGACTTGGAACAGCAAGTAGCTGAGCAGTAGAACTATGCACATGTACCTAGCTGTTGCCAGCCTTGAAGGCCTCCACAGCCGCCATTGGCACCATGAGGCACAGGGCCACACCCACATAGATGCTAACATGACACAGCCTTAGCAGGCCCTTACTACAGGCTCAGATAAGGCCATTCTAGTTATTGTAGTAGTAGTATTCATAACTAGTAATAATTATTGAAATAATAGTAGATTAGACCACCATATGTGGTATGATAAAATAATATAATTAAACTTAGGTAAACAATTTGTAGTTTAAGAAGGAGCCATTACAAAGTGGTTTAAGCTACAAATTGTCCCTCCAATTTGTGTGAGAATAATTTCAGGCAGTTTTAACAAGTACATACAGTCCACTCAATTTCTTACCTACTAAGAAAAAATAAGATAAACTTTAATTTATTGAAGTCAATTAAAAGGAGATATACTGCCTGGAGTTTTTACCACACAAATTATGGTCCTTTGAACCTAGATGATTATTACAGTTAACCAGTAGGTACATTGCATCTAGATATAAGATCCTGATATACATTAGTAGTGCAATATTATAGCAGAAAGACATTGCTATATTTACATTTTCTAGCCTAACTTTTCAATCTCATAGCAAGCAGAACTTTCAACAAAGCACTATTATTGTTCTGAGGCCTGTGCCAAAGAACTATTGTGCCTTTTTCATTACAAGAGGTTGATAAGAGGCTACTTTACTTATAAGTTACTTATAAATGTTTTTGTAATTTAAGTATAAACATTACTTTAATATTGCACCATTACATACTGCATACCACATTGTTTACAGCAAATTCTTGCACAAGGGTAGGACATTTTAGGCTGGTGTTGTACAGCAACCTAGTTTAATTTATTGTGCTAACCTGGTGTAAGGGTAAGAATTTTTTACACTTGTCTAGAGTTGAACATATATTACAACCTAGCAAGTACATATTTTTATGCAGTATTCATGACAACCCGAGTTGTGTTGTCAACCTGATATTCATACATATAATTATAGGTATAATTTAACTATAATCATTTCACCTTTGAGTGTTAACCTGTGTCTCTGTACCAACCAAGAGTGATAAAGACGGGCTAGCTTGCGGAATACCAGCATTGATACAGGCTTACCACTCAAATTATAGCGTGTATGATTATACAGTAGTGTATATTTTAAATGATAAACAGCTCTAGTTCGGAAACTAGTTGCTTTATTAATTCAAGTGCCAAATAGTTAAAAGTCCATACGACTAGCAAGTACTTTCAAGATGTCTACACTCCAAAATGTAAAATTAACCCTTAGGGCCTTAAAGGGCATCTCACAAGGCAGATTAACAAATGTGAAGACATGAGTAATCAAACTCCAGTTAATTATGCAGCACTGGAAAACTATCTTAAGCTTACACGGAACAAATATGACCGTGTGTTGCAACAAATGAAAGAATATCAAGATTTACTTAACATTTCCAGTATTGATGAAGATACGATGAACAACATTCTCCAAGAACACTCTGATTATGAAGATGCAATGTTTGAACAAATACAACGCTATGAAGATTTGATAGACGCCCATAAGGCCAATATAAATATTGCAGCTACAACTACCCAGAATCAGACAGCACCAGAAGTCAAATTACCATCACTCAGTCTTCCAACTTTTTCTGGAACAGAGGACGAGAATTGGGACAATTTCTGGAGCAAATTTGTCGATTCTGTGGATTCTAATGTCAATGTACCAAAGACGACAAAGTTTACGTATTTACAGAGTGTCTTGAAGGATGAAGCCTTTCAGGTAGTCAGTAATCTGAATCACACAGATGACGATTATGACAATGCTGTACAACTACTCAAGGACAACTATGCGAAGCCTGAAAGGACTATCAGAATTTTAACCCAGAAGCTGTTAGATATTAAACCTCCAAATAATACAGCAGTCTCACTCCAAGCCTTTAGA
>WNGS01150424.1:0-26095 GCA_020271785.1 Procambarus virginalis
TGACTGTGAGAGGTACAGGAGTCTCACGGACGACTGCAATAGGTACATAAGTCTCAGGGATGACAGTGAGAGGTACAGAAGTCTCCTGGATGACCTGTGAGAGGTACAAGAGACTCAGGGAGGACTGCGTGAGGTACAGGATTCTCAGGGACGACTGTGAAAGATACAGGTGTCTCAAAGACGATGTGAGGTACAGAGTCTCAGGAACGATTGTGTGAGGTACAGGAGTCTCTAGGAAGACTGTGTAGATACAGGAGATTCAGGACGCCTGTTATAGGTACATGAGTCTCAAAGAAGATTGTGTGAGGTGCAGGAGTCTCTGGGACGACTGTGTGAGGTACACGATTCAACAGGGTCGACTGTGAAAGGTACAGGAGTCTCAGGGATGACTGTCTGTGGTCAGAGTCTCGGGGATGACAGTGAGAGATACCGGACTTTCAGGGATGAATGCGAGAGGTACAGGAGACTCAGGGAACACTGCGTAAGGTACAGAGTCTCTGGGACGACTGAGAGAGGTACACGAATCTCAGGAAGACTGTGAGAGGTACAGGAGACTCAGGGATGTCTGTGTGATGTAAAGGAGTCTCAGGATGACTGTGTGAGTTACAGAAGTCTAAGGGACGACTCTGAGATGTACAGGCGTTTCATGGACAAATGTGTGAGGTACAGAATTCAAAGACACGACAGTGAGAGGTACAGGAGTTTTAAGGACAACTGTGTGAGGTACAGTAGTCTAAGAGACCCAGTGAGAGGTACAGGAGTCTCAGGGATGATTGTGAGAGGTACAGGAGTCAGAGAAGGCTGTGTGAGTACAGGTGTCTCAGGAAAGGCTGCTTGAGGTACAGGAGTTTTGGGGAAAACTGTGTTGGTACAGGAGTCTCAGGACGACAGTGAGAGGTGCCGGAATCTCAGGGTGGAGAGTGCGACGTACAGGAGTCCGTGGGTCGAATGTGAGAGATACAAGAGTCTCAGGAACGACTTAAGAAGTACACTAGTCTCAGGGATGAGAGTAGTGTACGAGGTGATGAGACTGAGACTGAGTGAGTACAGGAGTCCAGAGGCGATTGTGAAAGGTACACGATTCTATTGGATGTCTGTGTGAGGTTCAGGAGTTTCAGGATGCATGCGAGAGGTACATGAGTCTCAGGGATTAGACTCAGGGACGACTTTTCGAGGTACAGGAGTCTTTGGACGACTTTTGGAGGTACAGAATCTCAGGGGACGACTGTCTGAGGTACAGGAGTCCCTGGTGACTGTGAAAAGTACAGGAGTCTCAGGGATGACTGTGAGAGGTACAGAAGTCTCAGGGATGACTGTGAGAAATACAGGGGTGTTAGGACGACTGTGAGAGGTACAGAAGACTCCAGGACGACTGTGTGAAATACAGGTGTGTCTCGGCGACGACTGTGAGATGTACAGGAGACTCCGGGACGACTGGTGTGAGGTCCAGGAGTCTCAGGGGGACGACGGTGAGAGGTATAAGAGTCTCAGAGACTATTGTTGAGGTACAGGGGTTTCGGGACCACTGTGTGAGCTACAAGACTCTTTGTGACGACTGTTGGGGACCAGGAGTCTCAGTGATGAATGTGAAAGACACAGGAGTCTCAGAGATGTCTGTGTGAAGTACAGAGCGGGGGGGACTAGGACTGTGTGAGGTACAGGAGTCTTAAGGAAGACTTGTGTGAGGTACACGAGTTTCAGGGACGACAGTGTGAGTACAGAAGTCTCAGGGAGTACTCTATTACTTCGAGGAGTCTCAAGGAAGACTGCGAGAGGTATAGGAGTCTCACGGATGACTGTGGAGGTAAAGGAGTCTCAGAGACGACTCTGAGAGGTACATGAGTCTCAGAGATACTTTGAGAGGTACTGAAGTCTCAGTGATGATTGTGTGAGGTACATAAGTCTCAGAGACGATTGTGAGAGGTGCTGAAGTGTCAGGTACGAGTGTAAGATGTTCAAGAGACACAGGGATGACTGTAAGAAGTACAGGAGTCTCGAGGACGACTGTGGGAGGTACAGGAGACTCAGGAACGACTGTTTAAGAGGTACCGGATACCCAGGGACGACTGTGAGGTGCAGGAGTCTCCGGAATGAGTGTGAGAAGTACAAGAGTCACGGGGAAGACTGTGTGAGGTACAGGAGTCTCACGGACGATTGTGAGAGGTACAAGCGTTTCAGGGATTACTGTATTACGTAAAGGAGTCTCAAGGAATGCTGTGTGAGGTATAGGAGCCTCAAGAAGACTGTGTGAGTACAGGAGTCACCGTGACGACTGTGTGGGGATCAGGAGCCTCAGTGATGACTGTGAAAGATACAGGAGTCATAGGGATGACTGTGTGAGGTACAGAAGTCTTTGGGACTACTGTATTACGTAAAAGAGTCTCAAGGAAGGCTGTGTGAGGTACAGGAATCTCAGGCACGACTGTGTGAGGTACAGGAGTCTCAAAGACGACGTAAAAAGCCTGTGGGAGGTATAGGAGTCTCACGGATGACTGTGTGAGGTAAAAATAAGATCAGAGACGATTGTGAGAGGTACAGGAGTCTCAGGGACGACTGTAAGATGTCCAAGAGATTCAGGGATGACATTAAGAAGAAGAGGAGTCTCAGGAACGACTGTGAGATGTACAGGAGTCTCAAAGATGACAGTGTGAAGTACAGGAGTTTTAGGGACGACTCTGTGAGGTGCAGGATACTCATGAATGACTGTAAGAGGTACCGGATACCCAGGGGACGACTGTGTGCGGTACAGGAATCTCAGGGACGACTGTGTGATTTACAGGAGTCTCAGGAACGGCAGTGTGAGGTACAGGAGTCTTAGGGATGACTCTGTGAGGTGCAGGAGTCTCCGGAATGAATGTGAGATGTACAAGAGTCTCAGGGAAGACTTTGTGAGGTACGGGAGTCTCACGGACGACTGTGTGAGGTACAAGAGTCTCCGTGATGATTGTGTGGGGTAGAAGAGTCTCAGAGACTACTGTGAGAGGTACAGGAGTCTTAAGGACTACTGTAAAAAGTACAGGAGGAGTCTCAGGGACGACTTTGAGAGGTATAAGAGTCTCACGGATGACTGTGTGAGATAAAGAGTCTCAGAAACGACTCTGAGATGTACAGGAGTCCCGGGGGATGACTTTGAGAGGTACAGAATTCTCAGTGATGGTTGTGTGATGTAATAAGTCTCAGAGACGATTTTGAAAGGTACAGGAGTCTCAGGGACGGCTATAAGATGTTCAAGAGACTCAGGGACGACTGTGAGTGGTACAGGAGTCTCAGGGATGACTGTGTGAAGTACAGGAGTCTCCGGGACGAATGTGTGAGATATAGAAGACTCAGAAACGACTGTAAGAGGTACAGGAGACTCTGCGACGACAGTGTGCGGCACAGGAGTCTCAGGGTAGACTGTGTGAGGTACAGGAGTCTCAGGAACGACAGTATGGGTAAAGGAGTCACAGGGACGACTCTGTGAGGTGCAGGAGTTTCAGCGACGATTGTGAGAAGTACAGAAGTCTCAGGAACGACTGTGAGAGGTACAAGAGTATCAGGGACGAATGAGAGGGGTACAAGAGACTCCGGGACGACAGTGTAAAGTACAGAAGTCTCAGGATCGATTGTGAGAAGATCAGGAATTTCAGGAACGAGTGTGTGATGTTCATGAGTCTCCGTGACTACTGTGTGGGGAACAGGAGTCTCAGGGATGTCTTTGAGAGGTACAGAAGTCTCAGTGATGATTGTGTGAGGTACATTAGTCTCGGAGACGATTGTGAGAGGTACAGGAGTCTCCGGGATGACTGTATGAATTGCAGGAGTCTCAGTTACGCCTGAGTGAGATACAGGGGTCTCAGGAGTCTCAAGGAAGACTATGTGAGGTACAGGAGTCTCAGGGACTTCTGAATTACGTAAAGGCGTCTCTAGGAAGACTGTGTGAAGTACAGGAGTCTCGCGGACTTATATGTGAGGTACAGAAGACTCAGAAACGAATGTAAGAGGAATGGGAGACTAAGGAACAACTGTGTGCGGTACAGGAGTCTCAGGGACGACTGTGTGAGGTACAGGATTCACAGGGACGACTCTGTGAGTTGCAGGAGTCGCAGGAATGAGAGTGAGAAGTACAAGAGTCTTGGGGAAGACTGCGTGAGGTACTGGAGTCTCAGGCACGACTGTGTGAGGAACAGGACTCTCAAAGAAGCCTGTGTTAGGTACAGGAGTCTCAGGGACGACTGTGAGAGGTACAGGCGTTTCAGGGACGACTGTGAGCGGTACAAGAGATTCCAGGACGACTGTGAGAGGTACAGGAGTCTCGGGGATGCCTGTGAGAGGTACAGGAGTTTCAGGGACATTCGTGTGAGTTACAGGAGTCTCCGTGACGACTGTGTGGGGACCAGGAGCCTCAGTGATGACTGGTAAAGATACAGGAGTCTCAGGGATGAGAGTGTGTGGTACAAGAGTTTCAGGGGTATTGTATTACGTAAAAGAGTCTCAAGGAAGACTGTGTGAGGAACTGGGGTCTCTGGGACGACTGTGTGAGGAACAGGAGTCTCAGGGACGACAGTGAGAGGTACAGGAACAGAAGTCTTAGGGACGACTGTGAGAGGTACAGAAGTTTCAGGGAGGAGTGTGCGAGGTACAGGAGTCCCAAGGTCGACTGTGAGAGGTACAAGAGTCTCAGGAACGACTTTAGGAAGTACAGGAGTCTCAAGGATGACTGTGAGAGGTACAGAAGTCTCAGAGACGATTGTGAGAGGTAAAGGAGTCTACGGGATTACTGTGTGAGGTACAGGAGTTTCAGGGATGACTGTGAGAGGTACAGGAGTCTCAGGGACGACTGCAATAGGTACATAAGTCTCAGGGATGACAGTGAGAGGTACAGAAGTCTCAGGATGACTGTGAGAGGTACAAGAGACTCAGGGAGGACTGCGTGAGGTACAGGAGTCTCAGGGACGACTGTGAAAGATACAGGTGTCTCAAAGAAGACTTGTGAGGTACAAGAGTCTCAGGAACGATTGTGTGAGGTACAGGAGTCTCTAGGAAGACTGTGTTAGATACAGGAGATTCAGGGACGCCTGTTATAGGTACATGAGTCTCAAAGAAGATTGTGTGAGGTGCAGGAGTCTCTGGGACGACTGTGTGAGGTACACGATTCACAGGGTCGACTGTGAAAGGTACAGGAGTCTCAGGGATGACTGTCTGTGGTACATGAGTCTCGGGGATGACAGTGAGAGATACCGGACTTCAGGGATGAATGCGAGAGGTACAGGAGACTCAGGGAACACTGCGTAAGGTACATGAGTCTCTGGGACGACTGAGAGAGGTACACGAATCTCAGGGAAGACTGTGAGAGGTACAGGAGACTCAGGGATGTCTGTGTGATGTACAGGAGTCTCAGGGATGACTGTGTGAGTTACAGAAGTCTAAGGGACGACTCTGAGATGTACAGGCGTTTCATGGACAAATGTGTGAGGTACAGAATTCAAAGACACGACAGTGAGAGGTACAGGAGTTTTAAGGACAACTGTGTGAGGTACAGTAGTCAAAGAGACCCAGTGAGAGGTACAGGAGTCTCAGGGATGATTGTGAGAGGTACAGGAGTCCCAGAGAAGGCTGTGTGAGGTACAGGTGTCTCAGGAAAGGCTGCTTGAGGTACAGGAGTTTTGGGGAAAACTGTGTTAGGTACAGGAGTCTCAGGGACGACAGTGAGAGGTGCCGGAATCTCAGGGTGGAGAGTGCGACGTACAGGAGTCCGTGGGTCGACTGTGAGAGATACAAGAGTCTCAGGAACGACTTTAAGAAGTACACTAGTCTCAGGGATGAGAGTAGTGTACGAGGTGATGAGACTGAGACTGAGTGAGAGGTACAGGAGTCTCAGAGGCGATTGTGAAAGGTACACGATTATTGGATGTCTGTGTGAGGTTCAGGAGTTTCAGGGATGCATGCGAGAGGTACATGAGTCTCAGGGATTAGACTCAGGGACGACTTTTCGAGGTACAGGAGTCTTTGGGACGACTTTTGGAGGTACAGGAATCTCAGGGGACGACTGTCTGAGGTACAGGAGTCCCATGGTTGACTGTGAAAGTACAGGGTCTCAGGATGACTGTGAGAGGTACAGAAGTCTCAGGGATGACTGTGAGAAATACAGGGGTGTTAGGAACGACTGTGAGAGGTACAGAAGACTCCAGGACGACTGTGTGAAATACAGGAGTCTCGGCGACGACTGTGAGATGTACAGGAGACTCCGGGACGACTGTGTGAGGTCCAGGAGTCTCAGGGACGACGGTGAGAGGTATAAGAGTCTCAGAGACTATTGTGTGAGGTACAGGGGTTTCAGGGACCACTGTGTGAGCTACAAGACTCTTTGTGACGACTGTTTGGGGACCAGGAGTCTCAGTGATGAATGTGAAAGACACAGGAGTCTCAGAGATGTCTGTGTGAAGTACAGGAGCCTTAGGGACGACTGTGTGAGGTACAGGAGTCTTAAGGAAGACTTGTGAGGTACACGAGTTTCAGGGACGACAGTGTGAGGTACAGAAGTCTCAGGGAGTACTCTATTACTTCGAGGAGTCTCAAGGAAGACTGCGAGAGGTATAGGAGTCTCACGGATGACTGTGTGAGGTAAAGGAGTCTCAGAGACGACTCTGAGAGGTACATGAGTCTCAGAGATTACTTTGAGAGGTACTGAAGTCTCAGTGATGATTGTGTGAGGTACATAAGTCTCAGAGACGATTGTGAGAGGTGCTGAAGTGTCAGGTACGAGTGTAAGATGTTCAAGAGACACAGGGATGACTGTAAGAAGTACAGGAGTCTCGAGGACGACTGTGGGAGGTACAGGAGACTCAGGAACGACTGTTTAAGAGGTACCGGATACCCAGGGACGACTGTGAGGTGCAGGAGTCTCCGGAATGAGTGTGAGAAGTACAAGAGTCACGGGGAAGACTGTGTGAGGTACAGGAGTCTCACGGACGATTGTGAGAGGTACAAGCGTTTCAGGGATTACTGTATTACGTAAAGGAGTCTCAAGGAATGCTGTGTGAGGTATAGGAGCCTCAAGAAAGACTGTGTGAGGTACAGGAGTCACCGTGACGACTGTGTGGGGATCAGGAGCCTCAGTGATGACTGTGAAAGATACAGGAGTCATAGGGATGACTGTGTGAGGTACAGAAGTCTTTGGGACTACTGTATTACGTAAAAGAGTCTCAAGGAAGGCTGTGTGAGGTACAGGAATCTCAGGCACGACTGTGAGAGGTACAGGAGTCAAAGACGACAGTAAAAAGCCCTGTGGGAGGTATAGGAGTCTCACGGATGACTGTGTGAGGTAAATAAGTATCAGAGACGATTGTGAGAGGTACAGGAGTCTCAGGGACGACTGTAAGATGTCCAAGAGATTCAGGGATGACATTAAGAAGAAGAGGAGTCTCATGAACGACTGTGAGATGTACAGGAGTCTCAAAGATGACAGTGTGAAGTACAGGAGTTTTAGGGACGACTCTGTGAGGTGCAGGATACTCATGAATGACTGTAAGAGGTACCGGATACCCAGGGACGACTGTGTGCGGTACAGGAATCTCAGGGACGACTGTGTGATTTACAGGAGTCTCAGGAACGGCAGTGTGAGGTACAGGAGTCTTAGGGATGACTCTGTGAGGTGCAGGAGTCTCCGGAATGAATGTGAGATGTACAAGAGTCTCAGGGAAGACTTTGTGAGGTACGGGAGTCTCACGGACGACTGTGTGAGGTACAAGAGTCTCCGTGATGATTGTGTGGGGTAGAAGAGTCTCAGAGACTACTGTGAGAGGTACAGGAGTCTTAAGGACTACTGTAAAAAGTACAGGAGGAGTCTCAGGGACGACTTTGAGAGGTATAAGAGTCTCACGGATGACTGTGTGAGATAAAGGAGTCTCAGAAACGACTCTGAGATGTACAGGAGTCCCGGGGATGACTTTGAGAGGTACAGAATTCTCAGTGATGGTTGTGTGATGTACATAAGTCTCAGAGACGATTTTGAAAGGTACAGGAGTCTCAGGGACGGCTATAAGATGTTCAAGAGACTCAGGGACGACTGTGAGTGGTACAGGAGTCTCAGGGATGACTGTGTGAAGTACAGGAGTCTCCGGGACGAATGTGTGAGATATAGAAGATTCAGAAACGACTGTAAGAGGTACAGGAGACTCTGCGACGACAGTGCGGCACAGGAGTCTCAGGGTAGACTGTGTGAGGTACAGGAGTCTCAGGAACGACAGTATGGGGTAAAGGAGTCACAGGGACGACTCTGTGAGGTGCAGGAGTTTCAGCGACGATTGTGAGAAGTACAGAAGTCTCAGGAACGACTGTGAGAGGTACAAGAGTATCAGGGACGAATGAGAGGTACAAGAGACTCCGGACGACAGTGTAAAGTACAGAAGTCTCAGGATCGATTGTGAGAAGATCAGGAATTTCAGGAACGAGTGTGTGATGTTCATGAGTCTCCGTGACTACTGTGTGGGGAACAGGAGTCTCAGGGATGTCTTTGAGAGGTACAGAAGTCTCAGTGATGATTGTGTGAGGTACATTAGTCTCGGAGACGATTGTGAGAGGTACAGGAGTCTCCGGGATGACTGTATGAATTGCAGGAGTCTCAGTTACGCCTGAGTGAGATACAGGGGTCTCAGGAGTCTCAAGGAAGACTATGTGAGGTACAGGAGTCTCAGGGACTTCTGAATTACGTAAAGGCGTCTCTAGGAAGACTGTGTGAAGTACAGGAGTCTCGCGGACTTATATGTGAGGTACAGAAGACTCAGAAACGAATGTAAGAGGAATGGGAGACTAAGGAACAACTGTGTGCGGTACAGGAGTCTCAGGGACGACTGTGTGAGGTACAGGATTCACAGGGACGACTCTGTAAGTTGCAGGAGTCGCAGGAATGAGAGTGAGAAGTACAAGAGTCTTGGGGAAGACTGCGTGAGGTACTGGAGTCTCAGGCACGACTGTGTGAGGAACAGGACTCTCAAAGAAGCCTGTGTTAGGTACAGGAGTCTCAGGGACGACTGTGAGAGGTACAGGCGTTTCAGGGACGACTGTGAGCGGTACAAGAGATTCCAGGACGACTGTGAGAGGTACAGGAGTCTCGGGGATGCCTGTGAGAGGTACAGGAGTTTCAGGGACATTCGTGTGAGTTACAGGAGTCTCCGTGACGACTGTGTGGGGACCAGGAGCCTCAGTGATGACTGGTAAAGATACAGGAGTCTCAGGGATGAGAGTGTGTGGTACAAGAGTTTCAGGGGTATTGTATTACGTAAAAGAGTCTCAAGGAAGACTGTGTGAGGAACTGGGGTCTCTGGGACGACTGTGTGAGGAACAGGAGTCTCAGGGACGACAGTGAGAGGTACAGGAACAGAAGTCTTAGGGACGACTGTGAGAGGTACAGAAGTTTCAGGGAGGAGTGTGCGAGGTACAGGAGTCCCAAGGTCGACTGTGAGAGGTACAAGAGTCTCAGGAACGACTTTAGGAAGTACAGGAGTCTAAGGATGACTGTGAGAGGTACAGAAGTCTCAGAGACGATTGTGAGAGGTAAAGGAGTCTACGGGATACTGTGTGAGGTACAGGAGTTTCAGGGATGACTGTTGAGGTACAGGAGTCTCAGGGACGACTGTGAAAGATACAGGTGTCTCAAAGAAGACTTTGTGAGGTACAAGAGTCTCAGGAACGATTGTGTGAGGTACAGGAGTCTCTAGGAAGACTGTGTAAGATACAGGAGATTCAGGGACGCCTGTTATAGGTACATGAGTCTCAAAGAAGATTGTGTGAGGTGCAGGAGTCTCTGAGACGACTGTGTGAGGTACACGATTCACAGGGTCGACTGTGAAAGGTACAGGAGTCTCAGGGATGACTGTCTGTGGTACATGAGTCTCGGGGATGACAGTGAGAGATACCGGACTTCAGGGATGAATGCGAGAGGTACAGGAGACTCAGGGAACACTACGTAAGGTACATGAGTCTCTGGGACGACTGAGAGAGGTACACGAATCTCAGGGAAGACTGTGAGAGGTACAGGAGACTCAGGGATGTCTGTGTGATGTACAGGAGTCTCAGGGATGACTGTGTGAGTTACAGAAGTCTAAGGGACGACTCTGAGATGTACAGGCGTTTCATGGACAAATGTGTGAGGTACAGAATTCAAAGACACGACAGTGAGAGGTACAGGAGTTTTAAGGACAACTGTGTGAGGTACAGTAGTCAAAGAGACCTCAGTGAGAGGTACAGGAGTCTCAGGGATGATTGTGAGAGGTACAGGAGTCCCAGAGAAGGCTGTGTGAGGTACAGGTGTCTCAGGAAAGGCTGCTTGAGGTACAGGAGTTTTGGGGAAAACTGTGTTAGGTACAGGAGTCTCAGGGACGACAGTGAGAGATGCCGGAATCTCAGGGTGGAGAGTGCGACGTACAGGAGGCCGTGGGTCGACTGTGAGAGATACAAGAGTCTCAGGAACGACTTTAAGAAGTACACTAGTCTCAGGGATGAGAGTAGTGTACGAGGTGATGAGACTGAGACTGAGTGAGAGGTACAGGAGTCTCAGAGGCGATTGTGAAAGGTACACGAGTCTATTGGATGTCTGTGTGAGGTACAGGAGTTTCAGGGATGCATGCGAGAGGTACATGAGTCTCAGGGATTAGACTCAGGGACGACTTTTCGAGGTACAGGAGTCTTTGGGACGACTTTTGGAGGTACAGGAATCTCAGGGGACGACTGTCTGAGGTACAGGAGTCCCATGGTTGACTGTGAAAGGTACAGGAGTCTCAGGGATGACTGTGAGAGGTACAGAAGTCTCAGGGATGACTGTGAGAATACAGGGGTGTTAGGAACGACTGTGAGAGGTACAGAAGACTCCAGGACGACTGTGTGAAATACAGGAGTCTCGGCGACGACTGTGAGATGTACAGGAGACTCCGGGACGACTGTGTGAGGTCCAGGAGTCTCAGGGACGACGGTGAGAGGTATAAGAGTCTCAGAGACTATTGTGTGAGGTACAGGGGTTTCAGAGACCACTGTGTGAGCTACAAGACTCTTTGTGACGACTGTTTGGGGACCAGGAGTCTCAGTGATGAATGTGAAAGACACAGGAGTCTCAGAGATGTCTGTGTGAAGTACAGGAGCCTTAGGGACGACTGTGTGAGGTACAGGAGTCTTAAGGAAGAATTTGTGAGGTACACGAGTTTCAGGGACGACAGTGTGAGGTACAGAAGTCTCAGGGAGTACTCTATTACTTCGAGGAGTCTCAAGGAAGACTGCGAGAGGTATAGGAGTCTCACGGATGACTGTGTGAGGTAAAGGAGTCTCAGAGACGACTCTGAGAGGTACATGAGTCTCAGAGATTACTTTGAGAGGTACTGAAGTCTCAGTGATGATTGTGTGAGGTACATAAGTCTCAGAGACGATTGTGAGAGGTGCTGAAGTGTCAGGTACGAGTGTAAGATGTTCAAGAGACACAGGGATGACTGTAAGAAGTACAGGAGTCTCGAGGACGACTGTGGGAGGTACAGGAGACTCAGGAACGACTGTTTAAGAGGTACCGGATACCCAGGGACGACTGTGAGGTGCAGGAGTCTCCGGAATGAGTGTGAGAAGTACAAGAGACTCAGGGAAGACTGTGTGAGGTACAGGAGTCTCACGGACGATTGTGAGAGGTACAAGCGTTTCAGGGATTACTGTATTACGTAAAGGAGTCTCAAGGAATGCTGTGTGAGGTATAGGAGCCTCTAGAAAGACTGTGTGAGGTACAGGAGTCACCGTGACGACTGTGTAGGGATCAGGAGCCTCAGTGATGACTGTGAAAGATACAGGAGTCATAGGGATGACTGTGTGAGGTACAGAAGTCTTTGGGACTACTGTATTACGTAAAAGAGTCTCAAGGAAGACTGTGTGAGGTACAGGAATCTCAGGCACGACTGTGAGAGGTACAGGAGTCTCAAAGACGACAGTAAAAAGCCCTGCGGGAGGTATAGGAGTCTCACGGACGACTGTGTGAGGTAAATAAGTATCAGAGACGATTGTGAGAGGTACAGGAGTCTCAGGGACGACTGTAAGATGTCCAAGAGATTCAGGGATGACATTAAGAGAAGAGGAGTCTCATGGACGACTGTGAGATGTACAGGAGTCTCAAAGATGACAGTGTGAAGTACAGGAGTTTTAGGGACGACTCTGTGAGGTGCAGGATACTCATGAATGACTGTAAGAGGTACCGGATACCCAGGGACGACTGTGTGCGGTACAGGAATCTCAGGGACGACTGTGTGATTTACAGGAGTCTCAGGAACGGCAGTGTGAGGTACAGGAGTCTTAGGGATGACTCTGTGAGGTGCAGGAGTCTCCGGAATGAATGTGAGATGTACAAGAGTCTCAGGGAAGACTTTGTGAGGTACGGGAGTCTCACGGACGACTGTGTGAGGTACAAGAGTCTCCGTGATGATTGTGTGGGGTAGAAGAGTCTCAGAGACTACTGTGAGAGGTACAGGAGTCTTAAGGACTACTGTAAAAAGTACAGGAGGAGTCTCAGGGACGACTTTGAGAGGTATAAGAGTCTCACGGATGACTGTGTGAGATAAAGGAGTCTCAGAAACGACTCTGAGATGTACAGGAGTCCCGGGGATGACTTTGAGAGGTACAGAATTCTCAGTGATGGTTGTGTGATGTACATAAGTCTCAGAGACGATTTTGAAAGGTACAGGAGTCTCAGGGACGGCTATAAGATGTTCAAGAGACTCAGGGACGACTGTGAGTGGTACAGGAGTCTCAGGGATGACTGTGTGAAGTACAGGAGTCTCCGGGACGAATGTGTGAGATATAGAAGATTCAGAAACGACTGTAAGAGGTACAGGAGACTCTGCGACGACAGTGTGCGGCACAGGAGTCTCAGGGTAGACTGTGTGAGGTACAGGAGTCTCAGGAACGACAGTATGGGGTAAAGGAGTCACAGGGACGACTCTGTGAGGTGCAGGAGTTTCAGCGACGATTGTGAGAAGTACAGAAGTCTCAGGAACGACTGTGAGAGGTACAAGAGTATCAGGGACGAATGAGAGGGGTACAAGAGACTCCGGGACGACAGTGTAAAGTACAGAAGTCTCAGGATCGATTGTGAGAAGATCAGGAATTTCAGGAACGAGTGTGTGATGTTCATGAGTCTCCGTGACTACTGTGTGGGGAACAGGAGTCTCAGGGATGTCTTTGAGAGGTACAGAAGTCTCAGTGATGATTGTGTGAGGTACATTAGTCTCGGAGACGATTGTGAGAGGTACAGGAGTCTCCGGGATGACTGTATGAATTGCAGGAGTCTCAGTTACGCCTGAGTGAGATACATGGGTCTCAGGAGTCTCAAGGAAGACTATGTGAGGTACAGGAGTCTCAGGGACTTCTGAATTACGTAAAGGCGTCTCTAGGAAGACTGTGTGAAGTACAGGAGTCTCGCGGACTTATATGTGAGGTACAGAAGACTCAGAAACGAATGTAAGAGGAATGGGAGACTAAGGAACAACTGTGTGCGGTACAGGAGTCTCAGGGACGACTGTGTGAGGTACAGGATTCACAGGGACGACTCTGTAAGTTGCAGGAGTCGCAGGAATGAGAGTGAGAAGTACAAGAGTCTTGGGGAAGACTGCGTGAGGTACTGGAGTCTCAGGCACGACTGTGTGAGGAACAGGACTCTCAAAGAAGCCTGTGTTAGGTACAGGAGTCTCAGGGACGACTGTGAGAGGTACAGGCCTTTCAGGGACGACTGTGAGCGGTACAAGAGATTCCAGGACGACTGTGAGAGGTACAGGAGTCTCGGGGATGCCTGTGAGAGGTACAGGAGTTTCAGGGACATTCGTGTGAGTTACAGGAGTCTCCGTGACGACTGTGTGGGGACCAGGAGCCTCAGTGATGACTGGTAAAGATACAGGAGTCTCAGGGATGAGAGTGTGTGGTACAAGAGTTTCAGGAGTATTGTATTACGTAAAAGAGTCTCAAGGAAGACTGTGTGAGGAACTGGGGTCTCTGGGACGACTGTGTGAGGAACAGGAGTCTCAGGGACGACAGTGAGAGGTACAGGAACAGAAGTCTTAGGGACGACTGTGAGAGGTACAGAAGTTTCAGGGAGGAGTGTGCGAGGTACAGGAGTCCCAAGGTCGACTGTGAGAGGTACAAGAGTCTCAGGAACGACTTTAGGAAGTACAGGAGTCTCAAGGATGACTGTGAGAGGTACAGAAGTCTCAGAGACGATTGTGAGAGGTAAAGGAGTCTACGGGATTACTGTGTGAGGTACAGGAGTTTCAGGGATGACTGTGAGAGGTACAGGAGTCTCAGGGACGACTGCAATAGGTACATAAGTCTCAGGGATGACAGTGAGAGGTACAGAAGTCTCAGGGATGACTGTGAGAGGTACAAGAGACTCAGGGAGGACTGCGTGAGGTACAGGAGTCTCAGGGACGACTGTGAAAGATACAGGTGTCTCAAAGAAGACTTTGTGAGGTACAAGAGTCTCAGGAACGATTGTGTGAGGTACAGGAGTCTCTAGGAAGACTGTGTTAGATACAGGAGATTCAGGGACGCCTGTTATAGGTACATGAGTCTCAAAGAAGATTGTGTGACAGGAGTCTCTGGGACGACTGTGTGAGGTACACGATTACAGGACTACAGGAGTCTCAGGGATGACAGTGAGAGATACCGGACTTTCAGGGATGAATGCGAGAGGTACAGGAGACTCAGGGAACACTGCGTAAGGTACATGAGTCTCTGGGACGACTGAGAGAGGTACACGAATCTCAGGGAAGACTGTGAGAGGTACAGGAGACTCAGGGATGTCTGTGTGATGTACAGGAGTCTCAAGGATGACTGTGTGAGTTACAGAAGTCTAAGGGACGACTCTGAGATGTACAGGAGTCTCAAAGATGACAGTGTGAAGTACAGGAGTTTTAGGGACGACTCTGTGAGGTGCAGGATACTCATGAATGACTGTAAGAGGTACCGGATACCCAGGGACGACTGTGTGCGGTACAGGAATCTCAGGGACGACTGTGTGATTTACAGGAGTCTCAGGAACGGCAGTGTGAGGTACAGGAGTCTTAGGGATGACTCTGTGAGGTGCAGGAGTCTCCGGAATGAATGTGAGATGTACAAGAGTCTCAGGGAAGACTTTGTGAGGTACGGGAGTCTCACGGACGACTGTGTGAGGTACAAGAGTCTCCGTGATGATTGTGTGGGGTAGAAGAGTCTCAGAGACTACTGTGAGAGGTACAGGAGTCTTAAGGACTACTGTAAAAAGTACAGGAGGAGTCTCAGGGACGACTTTGAGAGGTATAAGAGTCTCACGGATGACTGTGTGAGATAAAGGAGTCTCAGAAACGACTCTGAGATGTACAGGAGTCCCGGGGATGACTTTGAGAGGTACAGAATTCTCAGTGATGGTTGTGTGATGTACATAAGTCTCAGAGACGATTTTGAAAGGTACAGGAGTCTCAGGGACGGCTATAAGATGTTCAAGAGACTCAGGGACGACTGTGAGTGGTACAGGAGTCTCAGGGATGACTGTGTGAAGTACAGGAGTCTCCGGGACGAATGTGTGAGATATAGAAGATTCAGAAACGACTGTAAGAGGTACAGGAGACTCTGCGACAACAGTGTGCGGCACAGGAGTCTCAGGGTAGACTGTGTGAGGTACAGGAGTCTCAGGAACGACAGTATGGGGTAAAGGAGTCACAGGGACGACTCTGTGAGGTGCAGGAGTTTCAGCGACGATTGTGAGAAGTACAGAAGTCTCAGGAACGACTGTGAGAGGTACAAGAGTATCAGGGACGAATGAGAGGGGTACAAGAGACTCCGGGACGACAGTGTAAAGTACAGAAGTCTCAGGATCGATTGTGAGAAGATCAGGAATTTCAGGAACGAGTATGTGATGTTCATGAGTCTCCGTGACTACTGTGTGGGGAACAGGAGTCTCAGGGATGTCTTTGAGAGGTACAGAAGTCTCAGTGATGATTGTGTGAGGTACATTAGTCTCGGAGACGATTGTGAGAGGTACAGGAGTCTCCGGGATGACTGTATGAATTGCAGGAGTCTCAGTTACGCCTGAGTGAGATACATGGGTCTCAGGAGTCTCAAGGAAGAGTATGTGAGGTACAGGAGTCTCAGGGACTTCTGAATTACGTAAAGGCGTCTCTAGGAAGACTGTGTGAAGTACAGGAGTCTCGCGGACTTATATGTGAGGTACAGAAGACTCAGAAACGAATGTAAGAGGAATGGGAGACTAAGGAACAACTGTGTGCGGTACAGGAGTCTCAGGGACGACTGTGTGAGGTACAGGATTCACAGGGACGACTCTGTAAGTTGCAGGAGTCGCAGGAATGAGAGTGAGAAGTACAAGAGTCTTGGGGAAGACTGCGTGAGGTACTGGAGTCTCAGGCACGACTGTGTGAGGAACAGGACTCTCAAAGAAGCCTGTGTTAGGTACAGGAGTCTCAGGGACGACTGTGAGAGGTACAGGCCTTTCAGGGACGACTGTGAGCGGTACAAGAGATTCCAGGACGACTGTGAGAGGTACAGGAGTCTCGGGGATGCCTGTGAGAGGTACAGGAGTTTCAGGGACATTCGTGTGAGTTACAGGAGTCTCCGTGACGACTGTGTGGGGACCAGGAGCCTCAGTGATGACTGGTAAAGATACAGGAGTCTCAGGGATGAGAGTGTGTGGTACAAGAGTTTCAAGAGTATTGTATTACGTAAAAGAGTCTCAAGGAAGACTGTGTGAGGAACTGGGGTCTCTGGGACGACTGTGTGAGGAACAGGAGTCTCAGGGACGACAGTGAGAGGTACAGGAACAGAAGTCTTAGGGACGACTGTGAGAGGTACAGAAGTTTCAGGGAGGAGTGTGCGAGGTACAGGAGTCCCAAGGTCGACTGTGAGAGGTACAAGAGTCTCAGGAACGACTTTAGGAAGTACAGGAGTCTCAAGGATGACTGTGAGAGGTACAGAAGTCTCAGAGACGATTGTGAGAGGTAAAGGAGTCTACGGGATTACTGTGTGAGGTACAGGAGTTTCAGGGATGACTGTGAGAGGTACAGGAGTCTCAGGGACGACTGCAATAGGTACATAAGTCTCAGGGATGACAGTGAGAGGTACAGAAGTCTCAGGGATGACTGTGAGAGGTACAAGAGACTCAGGGAGGACTGCGTGATGTACAGGAGTCTCAGGGACGACTGTGAAAGATACAGGTGTCTCAAAGAAGACTTTGTGAGGTACAAGAGTCTCAGGAACGATTGTGTGAGGTACACGATTCACAGGGTCGACTGTGAAAGGTACAGGAGTCTCAGGGATGACAGTGAGAGATACCGGACTTTCAGGGATGAATGCGAGAGGTACAGGAGACTCAGGGAACACTGCGTAAGGTACATGAGTCTCTGGGACGACTGAGAGAGGTACACGAATCTCAGGGAAGACTGTGAGAGGTACAGGAGACTCAGGGATGTCTCTGTGATGTACAGGAGTCTCAGGGATGACTGTGTGAGTTACAGAAGTCTAAGGGACGACTCTGAGATGTACAGGAGTCTCAAAGATGACAGTGTGAAGTACAGGAGTTTTAGGGACGACTCTGTGAGGTGCAGGATACTCATGAATGACTGTAAGAGGTACCGGATACCCAGGGACGACTGTGTGCGGTACAGGAATCTCAGGGACGACTGTGTGATTTACAGGAGTCTCAGGAACGGCAGTGTGAGGTACAGGAGTCTTAGGGATGACTCTGTGAGGTGCAGGAGTCTCCGGAATGAATGTGAGATGTACAAGAGTCTCAGGGAAGACTTTGTGAGGTACGGGAGTCTCACGGACGACTGTGTGAGGTACAAGAGTCTCCGTGATGATTGTGTGGGGTAGAAGAGTCTCAGAGACTACTGTGAGAGGTACAGGAGTCTTAAGGACTACTGTAAAAAGTACAGGAGGAGTCTCAGGGACGACTTTGAGAGGTATAAGAGTCTCACGGATGACTGTGTGAGATAAAGGAGTCTCAGAAACGACTCTGAGATGTACAGGAGTCCCGGGGATGACTTTGAGAGGTACAGAATTCTCAGTGATGGTTGTGTGATGTACATAAGTCTCAGAGACGATTTTGAAAGGTACAGGAGTCTCAGGGACGGCTATAAGATGTTCAAGAGACTCAGGGACGACTGTGAGTGGTACAGGAGTCTCAGGGATGACTGTGTGAAGTACAGGAGTCTCCGGGACGAATGTGTGAGATATAGAAGATTCAGAAACGACTGTAAGAGGTACAGGAGACTCTGCGACGACAGTGTGCGGCACAGGAGTCTCAGGGTAGGCTGTGTGAGGTACAGGAGTCTCAGGAACGACAGTATGGGGTAAAGGAGTCACAGGGACGACTCTGTGAGGTGCAGGAGTTTCAGCGACGATTGTGAGAAGTACAGAAGTCTCAGGAACGACTGTGAGAGGTACAAGAGTATCAGGGACGAATGAGAGGGGTACAAGAGACTCCGGGACGACAGTGTAAAGTACAGAAGTCTCAGGATCGATTGTGAGAAGATCAGGAATTTCAGGAACGAGTATGTGATGTTCATGAGTCTCCGTGACTACTGTGTGGGGAACAGGAGTCTCAGGGATGTCTTTGAGAGGTACAGAAGTCTCAGTGATGATTGTGTGAGGTACATTAGTCTCGGAGACGATTGTGAGAGGTACAGGAGTCTCCGGGATGACTGTATGAATTGCAGGAGTCTCAGTTACGCCTGAGTGAGATACATGGGTCTCAGGAGTCTCAAGGAAGACTATGTGAGGTACAGGAGTCTCAGGGACTTCTGAATTACGTAAAGGCGTCTCTAGGAAGACTGTGTGAAGTACAGGAGTCTCGCGGACTTATATGTGAGGTACAGAAGACTCAGAAACGAATGTAAGAGGAATGGGAGACTAAGGAACAACTGTGTGCGGTACAGGAGTCTCAGGGACGACTGTGTGAGGTACAGGATTCACAGGGACGACTCTGTAAGTTGCAGGAGTCGCAGGAATGAGAGTGAGAAGTACAAGAGTCTTGGGGAAGACTGCGTGAGGTACTGGAGTCTCAGGCACGACTGTGTGAGGAACAGGACTCTCAAAGAAGCCTGTGTTAGGTACAGGAGTCTCAGGGACGACTGTGAGAGGTACAGGCCTTTCAGGGACGACTGTGAGCGGTACAAGAGATTCCAGGACGACTGTGAGAGGTACAGGAGTCTCGGGGATGCCTGTGAGAGGTACAGGAGTTTCAGGGACATTCGTGTGAGTTACAGGAGTCTCCGTGACGACTGTGTGGGGACCAGGAGCCTCAGTGATGACTGGTAAAGATACAGGAGTCTCAGGGATGAGAGTGTGTGGTACAAGAGTTTCAGGAGTATTGTATTACGTAAAAGAGTCTCAAGGAAGACTGTGTGAGGAACTGGGGTCTCTGGGACGACTGTGTGAGGAACAGGAGTCTCAGGGACGACAGTGAGAGGTACAGGAACAGAAGTCTTAGGGACGACTGTGAGAGGTACAGAAGTTTCAGGGAGGAGTGTGCGAGGTACAGGAGTCCCAAGGTCGACTGTGAGAGGTACAAGAGTCTCAGGAACGACTTTAGGAAGTACAGGAGTCTCAAGGATGACTGTGAGAGGTACAGAAGTCTCAGAGACGATTGTGAGAGGTAAAGGAGTCTACGGGATTACTGTGTGAGGTACAGGAGTTTCAGGGATGACTGTGAGAGGTACAGGAGTCTCAAGGACGACTGCAATAGGTACATAAGTCTCAGGGATGACAGTGAGAGGTACAGAAGTCTCAGGGATGACTGTGAGAGGTACAAGAGACTCAGGGAGGACTGCGTGATGTACAGGAGTCTCAGGGACGACTGTGAAAGATACAGGTGTCTCAAAGAAGACTTTGTGAGGTACAAGAGTCTCAGGAACGATTGTGTGAGGTACACGATTCACAGGGTCGACTGTGAAAGGTACAGGAGTCTCAGGGATGACAGTGAGAGATACCGGACTTTCAGGGATGAATGCGAGAGGTACAGGAGACTCAGGGAACACTGCGTAAGGTACATGAGTCTCTGGGACGACTGAGAGAGGTACACGAATCTCAGGGAAGACTGTGAGAGGTACAGGAGACTCAGGGATGTCTCTGTGATGTACAGGAGTCTCAGGGATGACTGTGTGAGTTACAGAAGTCTAAGGGACGACTCTGAGATGTACAGGCGTTTCATGGACAAATGTGTGAGGTACAGAATTCAAAGACACGACAGTGAGAGGTACAGGAGTTTTAAGGACAACTGTGTGAGGTACAGTAGTCAAAGAGACCTCAGTGAGAGGTACAGGAGTCTCAGGGATGATTGTGAGAGGTACAGGAGTCCCAGAGAAGGCTGTGTGAGGTACAGGTGTCTCAGGAAAGGCTGCTTGAGGTACAGGAGTTTTGGGGAAAACTGTGTTAGGTACAGGAGTCTCAGGGACGACAGTGAGAGGTGCCGGAATCTCAGGGTGGAGAGTGCGACGTACAGGAGTCCGTGGGTCGACTGTGAGAGATACAAGAGTCTCAGGAACGACTTTAAGAAGTACACTAGTCTCAGGGATGAGAGTAGTGTACGAGGTGATGAGACTGAGACTGAGTGAGAGGTACAGGAGTCTCAGAGGCGATTGTGAAAGGTACACGAGTCTATTGGATGTCTGTGTGAGGTACAGGAGTTTCAGGGATGCATGCGAGAGGTACATGAGTCTCAGGGATTAGACTCAGGGACGACTTTTCGAGGTACAGGAGTCTTTGGGACGACTTTTGGAGGTACAGGAATCTCAGGGGACGACTGTCTGAGGTACAGGAGTCCCATGGTTGACTGTGAAAGGTACAGGAGTCTCAGGGATGACTGTGAGAAATACAGGGGTGTTAGGAACGACTGTGAGAGGTACAGAAGACTCCAGGACGACTGTGTGAAATACAGGAGTCTCGGCGACGACTGTGAGATGTACAGGAGACTCCGGGACGACTGTGTGAGGTCCAGGAGTCTCAGGGACGACGGTGAGAGGTATAAGAGTCTCAGAGACTATTGTGTGAGGTACAGGGGTTTCAGGGACCACTGTGTGAGCTACAAGACTCTTTGTGACGACTGTTTGGGGACCAGGAGTCTCAGTGATGAATGTGAAAGACACAGGAGTCTCAGAGATGTCTGTGTGAAGTACAGGAGCCTTAGGGACGACTGTGTGAGGTACAGGAGTCTTAAGGAAGAATTTGTGAGGTACACGAGTTTCAGGGACGACAGTGTGAGGTACAGAAGTCTCAGGGAGTACTCTATTACTTCGAGGAGTCTCAAGGAAGACTGCGAGAGGTATAGGAGTCTCACGGATGACTGTGTGAGGTAAAGGAGTCTCAGAGACGACTCTGAGAGGTACATGAGTCTCAGAGATTACTTTGAGAGGTACTGAAGTCTCAGTGATGATTGTGTGAGGTACATAAGTCTCAGAGACGATTGTGAGAGGTGCTGAAGTGTCAGGTACGAGTGTAAGATGTTCAAGAGACACAGGGATGACTGTAAGAAGTACAGGAGTCTCGAGGACGACTGTGGGAGGTACAGGAGACTCAGGAACGACTGTTTAAGAGGTACCGGATACCCAGGGACGACTGTGAGGTGCAGGAGTCTCCGGAATGAGTGTGAGAAGTACAAGAGTCACGGGGAAGACTGTGTGAGGTACAGGAGTCTCACGGACGATTGTGAGAGGTACAAGCGTTTCAGGGATTACTGTATTACGTAAAGGAGTCTCAAGGAATGCTGTGTGAGGTATAGGAGCCTCAAGAAAGACTGTGTGAGGTACAGGAGTCACCGTGACGACTGTGTGGGGATCAGGAGCCTCAGTGATGACTGTGAAAGATACAGGAGTCATAGGGATGACTGTGTGAGGTACAGAAGTCTTTGGGACTACTGTATTACGTAAAAGAGTCTCAAGGAAGGCTGTGTGAGGTACAGGAATCTCAGGCACGACTGTGAGAGGTACAGGAGTCTCAAAGACGACAGTAAAAAGCCCTGTGGGAGGTATAGGAGTCTCACGGATGACTGTGTGAGGTAAATAAGTATCAGAGACGATTGTGAGAGGTACAGGAGTCTCAGGGACGACTGTAAGATGTCCAAGAGATTCAGGGATGACATTAAGAAGAAGAGGAGTCTCATGAACGACTGTGAGATGTACAGGAGTCTCAAAGATGACAGTGTGAAGTACAGGAGTTTTAGGGACGACTCTGTGAGGTGCAGGATACTCATGAATGACTGTAAGAGGTACCGGATACCCAGGGACGACTGTGTGCGGTACAGGAATCTCAGGGACGACTGTGTGATTTACAGGAGTCTCAGGAACGGCAGTGTGAGGTACAGGAGTCTTAGGGATGACTCTGTGAGGTGCAGGAGTCTCCGGAATGAATGTGAGATGTACAAGAGTCTCAGGGAAGACTTTGTGAGGTACGGGAGTCTCACGGACGACTGTGTGAGGTACAAGAGTCTCCGTGATGATTGTGTGGGGTAGAAGAGTCTCAGAGACTACTGTGAGAGGTACAGGAGTCTTAAGGACTACTGTAAAAAGTACAGGAGGAGTCTCAGGGACGACTTTGAGAGGTATAAGAGTCTCACGGATGACTGTGTGAGATAAAGGAGTCTCAGAAACGACTCTGAGATGTACAGGAGTCCCGGGGATGACTTTGAGAGGTACAGAATTCTCAGTGATGGTTGTGTGATGTACATAAGTCTCAGAGACGATTTTGAAAGGTACAGGAGTCTCAGGGACGGCTATAAGATGTTCAAGAGACTCAGGGACGACTGTGAGTGGTACAGGAGTCTCAGGGATGACTGTGTGAAGTACAGGAGTCTCCGGGACGAATGTGTGAGATATAGAAGATTCAGAAACGACTGTAAGAGGTACAGGAGACTCTGCGACGACAGTGTGCGGCACAGGAGTCTCAGGGTAGACTGTGTGAGGTACAGGAGTCTCAGGAACGACAGTATGGGGTAAAGGAGTCACAGGGACGACTCTGTGAGGTGCAGGAGTTTCAGCGACGATTGTGAGAAGTACAGAAGTCTCAGGAACGACTGTGAGAGGTACAAGAGTATCAGGGACGAATGAGAGGGGTACAAGAGACTCCGGGACGACAGTGTAAAGTACAGAAGTCTCAGGATCGATTGTGAGAAGATCAGGAATTTCAGGAACGAGTGTGTGATGTTCATGAGTCTCCGTGACTACTGTGTGGGGAACAGGAGTCTCAGGGATGTCTTTGAGAGGTACAGAAGTCTCAGTGATGATTGTGTGAGGTACATTAGTCTCGGAGACGATTGTGAGAGGTACAGGAGTCTCCGGGATGACTGTATGAATTGCAGGAGTCTCAGTTACGCCTGAGTGAGATACATGGGTCTCAGGAGTCTCAAGGAAGACTATGTGAGGTACAGGAGTCTCAGGGACTTCTGAATTACGTAAAGGCGTCTCTAGGAAGACTGTGTGAAGTACAGGAGTCTCGCGGACTTATATGTGAGGTACAGAAGACTCAGAAACGAATGTAAGAGGAATGGGAGACTAAGGAACAACTGTGTGCGGTACAGGAGTCTCAGGGACGACTGTGTGAGGTACAGGATTCACAGGGACGACTCTGTAAGTTGCAGGAGTCGCAGGAATGAGAGTGAGAAGTACAAGAGTCTTGGGGAAGACTGCGTGAGGTACTGGAGTCTCAGGCACGACTGTGTGAGGAACAGGACTCTCAAAGAAGCCTGTGTTAGGTACAGGAGTCTCAGGGACGACTGTGAGAGGTACAGGCCTTTCAGGGACGACTGTGAGCGGTACAAGAGATTCCAGGACGACTGTGAGAGGTACAGGAGTCTCGGGGATGCCTGTGAGAGGTACAGGAGTTTCAGGGACATTCGTGTGAGTTACAGGAGTCTCCGTGACGACTGTGTGGGGACCAGGAGCCTCAGTGATGACTGGTAAAGATACAGGAGTCTCAGGGATGAGAGTGTGTGGTACAAGAGTTTCAGGGGTATTGTATTACGTAAAAGAGTCTCAAGGAAGACTGTGTGAGGAACTGGGGTCTCTGGGACGACTGTGTGAGGAACAGGAGTCTCAGGGACGACAGTGAGAGGTACAGGAACAGAAGTCTTAGGGACGACTGTGAGAGGTACAGAAGTTTCAGGGAGGAGTGTGCGAGGTACAGGAGTCCCAAGGTCGACTGTGAGAGGTACAAGAGTCTCAGGAACGACTTTAGGAAGTACAGGAGTCTCAAGGATGACTGTGAGAGGTACAGAAGTCTCAGAGACGATTGTGAGAGGTAAAGGAGTCTACGGGATTACTGTGTGAGGTACAGGAGTTTCAGGGATGACTGTGAGAGGTACAGGAGTCTCAGGGACGACTGCAATAGGTACATAAGTCTCAGGGATGACAGTGAGAGGTACAGAAGTCTCAGGGATGACTGTGAGAGGTACAAGAGACTCAGGGAGGACTGCGTGAGGTACAGGAGTCTCAGGGACGACTGTGAAAGATACAGGTGTCTCAAAGAAGACTTTGTGAGGTACAAGAGTCTCAGGAACGATTGTGTGAGGTACAGGAGTCTCTAGGAAGACTGTGTTAGATACAGGAGATTCAGGGACGTCTGTTATAGGTACATGAGTCTCAAAGAAGATTGTGTGAGGTGCAGGAGTCTCTGGGACGACTGTGTGAGGTACACGATTCACAGGGTCGACTGTGAAAGGTACAGGAGTCTCAGGGATGACTGTCTGTGGTACATGAGTCTCGGGGATGACAGTGAGAGATACCGGACTTTCAGGGATGAATGCGAGAGGTACAGGAGACTCAGGGAACACTGCGTAAGGTACATGAGTCTCTGGGACGACTGAGAGAGGTACACGAATCTCAGGGAAGACTGTGAGAGGTACAGGAGACTCAGGGATGTCTGTGTGATGTACAGGAGTCTCAGGGATGACTGTGTGAGTTACAGAAGTCTAAGGGACGACTCTGAGATGTACAGGCGTTCATGGACAAATGTGTGAGGTACAGAATTCAAAGACACGACAGTGAGAGGTACAGGAGTTTAAGGACAACTGTGTGAGGTACAGTAGTCTAAGAGACCCCAGTGAGAGGTACAGGAGTCTCAGGGATGATTGTGAGAGGTACAGGAGTCCCAGAGAAGGCTGTGTGAGGTACAGGTGTCTCAGGAAAGGCTGCTTGAGGTACAGGAGTTTTGGGAAAACTGTGTTAGGTACAGGAGTCTCAGGGACGACAGTGAGAGGTGCCGGAATCTCAGGGTGGAGAGTGCGACGTACAGGAGTCCGTGGGTCGACTGTGAGAGATACAAGAGTCTCAGGAACGACTTTAAGAAGTACACTAGTCTCAGGGATGAGAGTAGTGTACGAGGTGATGAGAATGAGACTGAGTGAGAGGTACAGGAGTCTCAGAGGCGATTGTGAAAGGTACACGAGTCTATTGGATGTCTGTGTGAGGTACAGGAGTTTCAGGGATGCATGCGAGAGGTACATGAGTCTCAGGGATTAGACTCAGGGACGACTTTTTGAGGTACAGGAGTCTTTGGGACGAATTTGGAGGTACAGGAATCTCAGGGGAAGACTGTCTGAGGTACAGGAGTCCCAGGGTTGACTGTGAAAGGTACAGGAGTCTCAGGTGAGATGACTGTCTGAGGTACATGAGTCTCAGGGATGACAGGAGAGGTACAGGAGTTCAGGGATGAATGAGAGAGGTACAAAAGTCTCAGGGATGACTGTGAGAGGAAGGAAGTCTCAGGGATGACTGTGAGAGGTACAGAATCTCAGGGAGGCTGTGAGAGGTACAAGAGACTAATGGATGTCTGTATGATGTACAGGGTCTCAGGGATGACTGTGTGAGGTACGAAGTCTAAGGGACGACAGTGAGGGGTCTAGGAGTTTCAAGAAAGACTGTGAGAGGTACAGCAGTCTCAGAGAGACGATAGTGAGAGGTACAGGAATCAAATGATGACTGTTTGAGGTACAAGAGTGTCAGGGACGAATGTGTGGGTACAGGAGTCTCAGGAACTACTGTGAAAGATACAGGCGTCTAATGAAGACTTTGTGAGGTACAAGAGTCTCAGGAACGATGTGTGAGGTACAGGAGTCTCTAGG